>VWZF01000805.1:835519-904088 GCA_013396755.1 Sclerurus mexicanus
GGCCAGGCCCCTCCAGGCCCGCACCTCCCCCGCCACCTACCATGGTCCGCCGAGGTGAGGCTGCCACCACACGCCGAGAAAACACTGACGAGGCCTTCAGGACGAAGCCAACATGAACCTTCCTCAGAAACCAGGCTGGGGACAGTCGGTTTTCTTTCTTGCAGAGGCAGGCAGCCCCTCTGTCAGCGCTCGGCTGCCCAGAGGGATGCTCGGCACCCCGGAGCGGTGTGTGCAGGTACCGCTGCCCTCCTTAAGTACCCGTGGGAAGGGGCGGGCAGAGGCCACACCCGCTGCCCCATCCGTCCCCTCCGCCCCTTAGGGCCCCTCTTGTCCCTACCCTGCTAAGAGTCTGCAGACAAGGGCTTCGTAAGGAAAGGGCCGCTTTTCTTTGCCGGGAAATAAGTTTAAGACTGCTCGGTGTGGCCTGGGCGTGCAGGAGGCCGCTGTTGAGTGCATGCGGCGGCAGCAGCGCTGGCCATTGTGGCAAGAACTCGCGCTCGGTCTGTGGGGTTGGTGTTGTTGAAGAAGCTTTGAGATGGAGCTTTTGGGACAAAAGCCGTAGCTTTCTTACCGCTGTTTTCACGGGCCAGTGTTACACAGCTGTTCTAGAGCAATCTGTTTCTATGCTGTGACTGCCCCTGCTGAAAACCAACCTGCTGTTTCAGTCGCCCGAGGCCTTTCTAGAAAGAAACCTCTCTGGGAGCCCTTCTGGCTCTAAAGTAATGAGATGGGAGTTTGGAAATGAGTTTTAAATAGTTGTTTGCCATTGGTATCATATGTTTACAACACATACTGGTTTTAGAGGGTTCCATTTAGAGGGGAAACTTAGGGATGCCTTGACAAAGTTAACCCAACCTCTAACTGGGCTAGGTTAGTAAGATGTTTGATTTATGCAGGGTTTTTTAATGGGAAAAGCATAAAAATTATCCTTGTTTAGGATGAAAATGAAAGTATCTAACTGGAGTGTATCTTAACATGTAGGCTGTTTTTTTTCCTATGAAATTTTATTTCTTGTAACGCTTAGATTTTTTTAACAGTGTACCAAGTGTTCACCTTTTCCAGATGTGATAATAATAATCACATATTAAAAGCAGACTGCTGCACTCCATATACCTGGACCCAGAGATGGTTTAGGTAATAGCAATAACAAAGCCCTGATGACAAAAGATATGTTTATGTTACCTGTAGGAGAGATTTGGTTAAAGCTGCTGGTGTTGCAGTGTTATCTAAAGGTGAGTGAGGGCTTTAATGCAGCTAATGCTCACTTACTTAAATAAAAGACATGCTCTACAATACTCAAGATCTGTATTTTTATTTGCAATGGCTGAAATTTTGAAAATTGGCTCCAACACTGAGGGGAAAATAATACATAAATTTAATAAAATGGATTAATATTTGGCCTTAGGAGTGGCAACAAGTTAGTACCACTATTTCATAAGTGAAAAAAGAGCATTTCTCCTTTTATTAAATCCTGAAACTAAACCTAGTCTTAATTGTGTAAAATAGAGCAGGAGTCACACTAGGGGGTAGATTAAATGTGTATTTTTCCTTCTTTACTCCTCTTTTATGGCTCTAACTAGAACTATTCTGAAGGATTTCTTGTATGCTATTAAGTGGAAGTGATAATACGAATGCTGTTCCAAGATAAAGAATTCTTTACCTTTTGCCGTGGAAATATCGGTGTGTATCGCTTCCTTGTAGCAAAGCTAGTGTGATTCCAGTGCAAAGGCAGAGCAGTGTAGTTGCTATAGAAAAGCAATCCTTACCAAGGCATTATTGATTCTAGTTCTGTGAAGCTGTCCTGAGCTTCCTGAGGAGTGGGTCAGGTTTGTGTCCTGTTTTTCCTTAACTTGGTATTAACTTCTAAAACTAGACAACATCTGTTGCTTAAAACAAAGAAGAGAGTAATTTATCTTTTGCTGCCAATACACAAATCTCAAAAAGGGTGAAGGGAGTGAAGTAGGAAATTTTTGTCTAGGTTTGTTTTATCAGTACGGTTATTGTAAGGGTTATTGCTCAGTAGATTCATTTGTTAAATGTAGCAGAAGAAGAAATTAATTTTATATTCTCCTACACCATATAGTACCACTTTAATACATAGCTTTTCTTTTGCCTTTTTTTTCTTTAATTAGTAAATTGGTAAATCAATTTATTTGGTAAATCAGAATAATTCAGGCAGAGTCTCTGTTTTGGGATCTGATAGGCTGCAGTGGATAAGGATTCTACAAAAAATATGATGAAAAATTGCCAGTCTAATAGAAATAGCAGTGGCTGCATCTTGAAATTTAATAGTCAGAAGTACAAGGACTACATAATTTAAAGGTCAGGTTAGATTTAGTCTTCCTGGAAGTAGAACTAAAACTGTATAGCAAGAGTATCATACAGCATTTGAATTTTTATAGCATTTCTCTTAACTCTGCAATTTTGGGACCTTTCCTTGAGAACCATGTTGTGTGTTTCTGTAAAGCTAAAGCAGCTAAGTAGTCTTAGAAGATGTGTGAATATGCAAAGAAGGATATAAAATAGATATTCAAGCTATTAGCTTAAGAAAAATAGAAGGTCCCAATTTTTAGACAGCTAAGAAAAAGATGCTGGGTTACCAAACAGAGTTTGGATGTCTGTTTTCTGAGTTTCCTATTTTGTACTGAAGAGAGAATGCCACATATGTTTGACAGCAGTCAGCTTTAAAGGGTCATTCTGTATCTGGCTAAGTTTTGGACATTTCCTTTATGGCTGTTTGCATCGGGGTAGCTGTTTAAGGGGATATATCATAATGTTGTGATGAACAGCTGCCATTTAAAAAAAATTCCATGCTGTTATGATTTGCACTGAAACCATTAGTAGAGTTTCCATTGGCCTCAGTAAGCAAAACAGAATCTGTATTCTTACTGGCATGGTAAAATCCTTTGAAATGTAGTGGGTCATTTGCTGACACTGATTTTTCTTACATTTCCCCCCCCAACTCTAAGAAGTAATGGAACACAAGTTATATAAAAAAAAAAACACAATGAATTTCTGCATGTATAACATTCCAGTAAAATTACTTTTTTTCCCCCTTGATTTGGATGAAAACCAGAGTATTATTTTCAACATTAATCCAGTTACTTAATTTTCAGTAGTGGATTTCCTTTAAGAGCTCATTTTTCTAGAAACTGTATTATCCTGGAACACTTCAATTACTCTGATAATAAATTTAACTCACACAGGCAATGATTAAAAGAAAACTTAAGATCTAAACCATATATACTTGAGTTATCCATAGTCTAAGTCAGGACAATGCTGAAATCATTGTATGAGGTTGTTCTGTGGTCAAGGTTGTATTTAACATTACCAATTAATTGTGATTAGCCTTTAGGCATTTTAATTCTGATAGGTTCATTAAATTTTAACCTGAATAACCGCTCTAGGAAAGCTGATACTTTAGTTTGTACTATGGCTTGTGGCATGACTGAAAAATTTTAATATACTGCACTGATACAAAATATTCTTCATGAAACATTTTACAAGAATGACTTATGAAAATATATAAAGACATATAAAGACAGCTTGGAATGATTCAGATCAAAAGTCCCTCCAGTTCGGTATCTTCTTTCAGGGGAGCAAGGAGTGGTTAGGGAAAAGATGTGAAGACAGAACACACGTAGAGTGATTTTTCTTGCTTTTAATTTCTTCTTGTGCTTGCCAGCCTCAAAAGCATTTATTGATCCTCTTTCATTACTTTATTTGATAATACTCGATGATTTTTTCCTGTAAATTTCTCTGATCACCTTTTTAACTCAGACTTAGGCCTGCACAACAGAGGTTGGCACTGAGGATCACAAGGCAAATAGGCATTGCAGGGAAAAAGTGCTTTAAAAGTTGCTTAAGCTTTTCCCCTGATAAAGAGAGCCATTTCATTCAGGACTGAACAGACAACTTCGGTTCTTTTGTCACATTTTTGCTGCCATACATGATTTTACAGACTTTTGTCATAGCTACTTTTCAGCTGCTTTAGTTTTCAGACTGCAGAGTTTTAGCTGTCCTCTCTCTCGCCGTTTCTCCTCAGGTCGGCAGCTTTCAGAATGGACGAGGAGGGTCAGCTGCCCGGGCTTGCTGAGCCCCTCGCAGGGCAGCAGCTCCCGGGCGTGCCTCCCTGTGTGTCTGACTCACGTTACAGCACCGAGCTTCCCAGCCGCTTCAGGCCCGAGGCAGGCGCTCTCCTCCATTCCAAACAGAAATCCACAGCACTGTTGTCTAAGGGTGATGAGACCACCAAGTCAGCTGGAGCTTGCAAGTGGGTCTCCCTAGGTATTTTCCTTGAGTTCTCCAAAGGTGAAAAACGCTTAAAAGCCAAAAGACTGGCTTTGTTCGAACTGGTAATTAAACGGACAACAGATTTTTTTTTTCCCTAAAGGAAATAAGACTAAATAAGACAGCACAGAAATAAAAAAAAAAAGTTTATGGACAATCTCCCCTTGCTTCCAGGACTGCTCTGAATTTTAACAAACTGTACACATCACCTCTGGTTTCTAGGAAGCATTTTTTCATTGCAATGGGAGTTTGAATATCTGCTTTCCTCATTAGTTTACTGGATGTGCTACAGGTTCTTCTACCTTATCTCTAACTTTACAAAGGCTGAAAACTTTTCTTCCCTCAGCATGGTACCGAGTGCAAGTAGCTTGCAATGACAGGAGCCATGTCACTTCCTTCAGGGAGTTTCACCCTAGTACCTTGTGTTGAAAGAACAGAATGTAGAAGCCAAAACAGACAAAGAGAACAAACACTGTTACACAGGTTTCACTGTTTGATGACATTACTAATGTCAGCTTGTTGCTTCCTTGCAGAGTATCACCCTTCCATCTGCTGTAGAAGAAGGAGGAGGAAAAGCAGCATCCTTTATTGCTTGTCTATGTACTCCAGACTGGGATGACAGCCTTCATGGCTCAGAGAACCCTCTCAACTCTCTGCCTGATTTAACATATCTTTTGCCCAGCTGTTTCCTTCTGAAAGATTTCAGTGTGCTTCTGACCCTCGTGGTACACTACATGGATAGGTCTTTCTGGAGAACCATCTCCCTGCAATTTACTACTATTGAGAACTAAAATGCTTATCTTCTATGCTTCTGAGTCCAGAAATACTTTTTTGCTTATACCATTTGGACTCATTAATTATTGCCTAGATTTCAACCAAGATGTCAAGCAAAGCAACGAATTTCACAGTCTTCATTTTATACTTGATGAAATTAACGCCAACTGTTTGGTTTTTATGATTTTCCATTTCTATAAAAATTATCCTTGGTAAAGGGTAGAACTGAAAGAGGGATAAAAGTAATTTTGAAACCTGCTCTTAAACAAAATCCTAATTCAAAATGGTATTTATAGTATATGTTATAAATGCTCTGAGCTTTATAAGATTGTTTCTGACCACAGATAAAAACATCACATAGGCATTTGACAGGATTGAAATGCTGATCTGCAACCTTTTATGTGTATCCAGACTTTCGTACACTACTGTATGTAATTAGGGAACCCTAAAAAGAAAACTTTAGTACATTCAGTCTGTAGATAGCCGCTTGTTTTTTAATCTTGGACAAATCTCTGTGGTTTTTGGGCAGTTTTCATCTGTGGCTAAAAGTTACAGGCTTCTTTGCCTTGTCTCTTGGATCTCTTGGTCTATCCTATGTGCTTGACACCATGAATAAAAATACAGCAGTGGATCTTTTGCCAGTTTTGTTCTGAGGAAAACTACCTCTTTATACAAATACCCAGCACTTAGTGCCTCACTTTGCATCTCATCACGGCAGGTGAAAACCCAGACTGGTTTTGGAATTAAAATAACTGATCCATACTTAGGGCAAAAGACCTTAAAAGACTGGTTTGAACTCTTTCTTCTGCCTCATCAGCTTGTTAGAGGACACTCCCCTCAGAAGCTGGTATTGGAGCTTCTCTCCTGCTTAGAAGGACGTCTCGCCTGTCCTGTAAGTCCTTATCTGCAACCCTCTCTTAGTCTCCGAGCCCTGCATTTGTTACACTTACGAGGCTGCTTCAGGTTATTTGTGGATGCCGGGAGGCTGACTGTGCCTGACGGGACTGAGCACCATGAATGCCGCTTATCACCTCGTGAGATCGGTGGCAGAATTAAATATTTACAATAAACACCGCACGTCTGGTTGGTGCGCTCCTTCTTTACACGAAGGGTTAAACACTCAAGAGTGGAATAATTGACTTGTCCTGCTCGTCGGAGAGGCGCGGAGAGTTAACAGCAGATGGATCGAGCTCTTAAAAAGCCATCAGTCCAGTAACGAGAATCTTTTTACTGAAGCCGTACTGGATGGCCGAGGATTATTTGCATATGACTGTCTAGAGTTGGCCGATTTGCTGATAAAGCTGCCCCCCCACGGGTCGTGTCTCGGAAGTCTAACGAGTTAAACGCAGTTCGTGTCTGCATGGCAAATGGGTAGAAAGGCCCATTTGGTGAAACAGGCAGTGTTCCTCTAAAGGAGAAATATTATCCAAACTTTTTGTTTAATAGAACTGCATTTGCAGTAGAACTCACAGCTAAGACATATATACTACAGAAAAAAAAAAAAAAGGTTGCATTCAGTCTGGATCGCAGGCATATTAAAATTCTTGTGTAAGTAAACCCTACAAAATCTTTTGCAAACTTCGTATCTAAGCCTCTTTTCTAAAGCAGCTAGATTCCTAGGAAGTTCCGAAACATGCTGTTGCCAAAGGAAGCCAACAAATATGTTCAGATAGTTTCTGATATTAAACTGTGTTTTTTCTGTTGCAAGGTTTGTACTCACTAAGCCAGAAGTCATTAACTCTGTGCTAACTGCACTTGATTTGAGAGCAATACGATTTTCCAAATCCTTCTCAATCTTCTCTCTACCGGGTGAAAATCATATATTTAAATAAAGTAATAAATACATAGGATATTGACTTTTAAGGGTTATCATCGTGGTGTATCTCTTACAAAGCTGATGTGTGGACGGTTATAGAAAATAAAAATTCTTTTTTTTTCCTTCACAAGATCAGTTTCATTTGGTGTTCGGTCATTTGAAAAGGCAGCCAAAATTGTTACTTTTAAAGCATTCAAAAATGTTTGAATCAAAGGAAACAAGGAGTAATGGCTATGTACAATTCTTACAAATGTATTGTCAGTCTAGACAGATGTTAGGCCAAAAATATGAAGTGGTGATACTACTGGGTTATGTGCAATACTAGTGTTATGGCCTGAGCTCTCTGAAAACGTGCCTGAAAAACCTCTGTATGGGGATTTTCATCTTGCTTTCCCTTTCCTAAAGACTTCATTCCATCCTTTGTATCAGGAAAAAGCCATTTTGCTTATATTTATGTGTGACAAATAGTTAGGTGGGGCTGTTGCTCTGGCAGTTCTTTGTTGCATCGGAAGGAGGAAAAGAGAGAGGTTCTCTGTATCCTCTTCTAATGTGTCTTTGTCACGCAATTATTGTGGACTGTGTGACAGGCCTGACCCTCAAATAGATCGAATTGTTTATTAAGTGAGAGGAGGGAGATGTCAACAAGGCCTGAAAACTAAAAGCTGTTCTTCAGAAACTTAAGACTTGAGTCTTTTCATAGTGATGTATTTTCTTTTATTTTTCCCCTATACCTATTTTAAAAAGTGAAGATATTGCTAATTTTTATTTTATTATATATTTACATATTATTATATATTTATAAATATATATTTTATTTATAGATTTTCAATTTAAGGTGCTCTTACAGGGAAATCCCTAGAGATAGACATCTAACTCTAGGAATTAAAGCCTACTGTTTGGGTTTTTTTTTAATCCTGTTTGGTCACAAATAATTAAAATCATCTACAAATGATTCTGATTAATTCCATTTATGGGCAACTCATTCCTGAGCAAACCAGTTTGTTGTAACTAAAATGGAATGAGGCACTTCTGTATTAAGAATAGTCCCATATGGAATTAATCAGGAACAGTTCCATGTGTATAAAACCTTAATTAACTTTTGAGTGAATTTCATTTCCATTGACTTTCCTGGAACGTATATCTGGATCTAGATGTATCCATATGAGTGACTAGAGTCCCAGGTGGTCTTCTGTGGCACACACAGAGTGAAACATATTCTCTTGCAGTGCTCTTGGTATGTCAGCTTGTTAGTTCTTAGGCAGTACAGGTCCATTTTCACATTTCACATGACATTTCCCCTTTTCATAGCAGTACTGTGCAGTGGGACTACAAATGGAGCATGAGTTTAGAAGACTAATGTATTCCATATTAGGTATTCTAAATTATAGTTGTTATACAGGGAAGCGACAGAAAGCCAGCTTGTTAAGCTTGTTACCTAATACATTGTTTATTTCTATCTACAAAGCAAACAAACAAAAAGAAGTAATATTCACTTGTCTGAAAAGACTTGAAATGGAAAGCTCTGGCCTTATCTCAATCTTCATTTACAGTATCGTTGATTGTAAGCAATGTGAAGGTGAACTGTTATAAAGAGTGCTGACTAAAATGTACTGGTACTGTGGTAGTTTTATGATGTTACAGTGAGTGTAAAGGGATGCCCTGATCTTCACAGCCTGTTTGGGCAGTTGTGGTTCAGTCTTTGCCATCTTTCTCCGAAGTGTGTCTCCCAGTGATTAAGACAGGTAGGTGTTGGCCTTTTCACTCCTTGAAGTGAGGAGGTGGAGAGACAAAAGTTAGGCTGTGTTTTCCCTCACTTGTCAACTGAGAGGGCTGTCCTTTCCTATACTAGGCAGAACATGTGTGCCAGATAAATGGATTGGGAAGAGCTGTAGTCACAGCAGGAAAGCTGTTTTTGGGGGAAAAAAAAAAAACACAAAAAACAAACCAACAACAGAAAACCACCACAACAGGTGAAGGAAGACATCACTGGGATCCCAACATCAGCATGCTGCAGCCTCCATCACAGGATGATGCCAGACAGGTCCTCTCTCCTGACAAGATCACATTGATGAGGAAGCAATGCAGCAAGAGGAAGAGACCCTTATACCTAGTTCTTGTTAAAAAGTTTTAATACCATGATACTTGGCAATATGATTTTATGTTCTGATACCAATATTGTGAAGGATTCAAACAATATTGCTTCCAGCAGCTTTGAAGGAAGTTAAAAAAAGCAAGACAGTAAAGAAACATTCTGCATTAGGTTTTAAAAGGGGGGAAAACTGGGGAATAAAACCCAAGAAAATGATAAAACAAATGTTGGAGTATGTCATTCACTCAGGGAGAAATTGTGCAGTTTTCAATACCAGCTAAGTATTGTAATGGGTGAGATAGTCTTACACATAGTAATTTTTGTTGTTCTTACCTTGTGGTTCAACTTGAAATTCTTCAAATGTCCATAATTAAGCTGCTAAAGGCCTTCTAGTGACAGTATTTACAGTAAGTTTTGTTGGGTGGCAATTTTAAAATTCTGTTTGTATAGACTTTGCCTAGTAAACAGGGCACACAGGAGGCCACAGATGCTACTGCAGATGAAGCCCAACAAGCATTCCTTCCCCATAAACTGTGGCAATTTTCAACTGAAGAAAAAAGTATCATCTTGATTTTGAACCTCGTAAGGTTCTTGTTAGTTCAGTCTTTCAGCTTATCTAATTTTTTTTTGCGAGTTGGCTCTCTTTTCCAAAGTGTCCACTTGCTCACTCAGATTGGTGGCATCTGCAAGCCTAATCAGGGTACACTTGATCCCTTCATCTAGATCACTTACGAAGACATTAAACAGCATAAAACCTGGTACTAATCCCTGAGGGACCCCACTTGTGGCAGGTTGCCAGTTTGAAAATATGGGAGACTCTGACACAAGCAAAGTCATTCCGAGTGAATGAGACTTAACACCTTCAGAGCAGTTTTACAGAGTTAAGCATTCCTCCCTACAGCAAACACTGCAGTACAAGTCATGGAATATATTTGCATAAGGGGAATAGAAGATACAGGAATTTTGACTGTGTTAAGAGAACTGGAGGGCTTCTATGTTTGTCTTCTTTACCTCATCCAGAAATGTCTTGTGAATTTTGAATTGAGATAGGTGCTTAACTTTTAGGGTTTTTTTTTGTAAGTTTGTTTCTAAAAATATTTTCATCCCTTAAGAAATTAGTGAGTGACCTGTTTCATTTTGTAGGATTGTCATGCTACTACACTGCTTCATAAATGACAATTATTTATACTCACTATGGAGTGTGTATTTGGAACCAACAGTGAGTAGTCCATTGAAAAATTAAGTTTCTTCAGCCTTAACTGAAGTAGAACTACCAGAATTTAATTTACCTTTGGAGAAGGTTTTCTCATATTTTCAATTTACTGAAACAGAATAAAGTTTTATTTCTCTTATCGTTTAGACATATTGAGCTGACTTTAAACTACTAGATGTGTTTTACCACTGTTTTTAAATTATTAAGCTGAAGCACCTCATTTTTATAACAGGTGTGTACACTAGAGGTTTCTGTCGTAACATCTGTTCCTCTCATTTAGAAAAGCTGTTCTTATTATTATATTCCTTCCAGGAACTATAGTTTAACTGCAGTGGTACAAACCCAGTGTGTCTGTGCTGGGAGCGCTTCAGTTTCATTGACCGATACTCTAATACCGAGGAACCACAGATAGAATAGTTACTCTTCTTTGAATTCATTTCCTGTCTAGGATAGTTCATATTTAAACCATTATTAATCTGAGTAAATTTGTTCATCTTCAATAAATTAAAAGTGTGTTTTTAACTTTCATGATCTAAGTAGAGGAACAATTATTTTTCAGAACTTCAGTCTACATGGCTAACAAGTTGAAAACTGGTGGGGAGTCTATTAGAAGCAGAAGAATTCTATTTTATGAAATTATCCAAGAAGAAAAAAATTGATGGTCAAGGTGTAATTTAAGGTAGCTCTATTTTGGATAAGGAGACAAGCTCAGGGATGGTTTACAATGTGATGCTTGCTAAGAACACAGGAGTGAAGTGTATTTGAGTGAAAGTATGAACAACTCTGTTTACAGCTAAATTTGTACTTTTACTTGCAGAGTAGACTGTTCAAGAATTACAGAAAAAGTACAGTTTATAGCCTTCTGACAAGATTTTTGCTGTTCTGTTTTTGTGCTAGGGCAGAAGTCAGGAAGGAGAACAAAAGCAGCCCTGGTGCCCATTCTTATCTGTGCCAAAGAAAGGACAGACCATAGTAGTCTCATCTTGTCCTTTATTTCTTTAACATCTTCAGGGAAAGAAAAATGGTTGTACTGTTGCAGGACCCACACAAGAGCTTAGTGCTGTCCAAAGACATCTGTGATGGAGATATTAAAGCCTTTATCCTTCATATAAGGTTACCTCATAGCACAAAAATCTAAACTTTAACCTTTTGTCTGGCATTGTGATTATGCTGCCTGATTTTCTATACTTTACCTGGGTTATTTTTTCCCTTAATTTAATGGGAGAGTTACCTGAGTTAGAAGTTGTGCAGCTGGATACTGGAGTTACTCCTTCTGACAGTAATTCAAGCCTTAAACCATTGCAATTTCATCAACTTTAGTGAAAGTACATTACTTTGATCAGTAATAACTGAGAAAAGGATCAGTATCTGTGTATTTCCTACCATGTCATACTACAGAAATCAAAATGAAAGAACATTGAATAAAAAAATTCACCTTTTTGCACTTCTTCAGTTTTTTAACAAAATACTGAAACATGAAGGAATGGGGAGAGAACTATTATGCAGTATAATAATTGAAGCATTTATATTTTTTTGGCTCGTATATACCTCATGGGAGAGATGAAGACTTTTAATCAGTTGTACCATTTACTGAATATTTGTGTTCTTTCAACTGTTACAGTGTTAAGTTGTATTTTCATGTGGAATCAAATTGTGCTTTAGCTAATTTATCTTCTTCGTTGTGTCTCATAAAATTCAAATTACTAGAAGTCACTGGATACCTTTATGTGGAACTTTGCCTACATAGGAGAATTTTATTCATATTGATGTCAGTAGCTTTACATTGCAATGACCTTATCCACTCGGGAATTATGAAAAGATTAAAAAAGTTCTGGTGATGAAATATTTCAATAATAGTATTTTCAGGCTTTTGGTAAAGATCAAAGGAGTCCTGAACCTAATCATTATGCTGTGATCTCAGCCTGCCTCATGACAGGTCAATAGTAAGGATATTAAATACTTTTAAAAGAGAAATAGCTATCTAATTGTGATTCCAATTCCTTGCTAATTGAGGAGCTGCCCAAATCCTTGTCATAAGCTGTCACTTCTTGTGGCTGATGATTTGGAGATGGTTTTGATATGAAAACTTGTTAAAAGCCCAAGAGCATTTCCCAGGAAAAAAAAACAAACCACTACCTGGATTCCAAAGGCTTAATAAATCGTGGATTTGAAATGAGCATTCAGCCTTACAATCTTGTCTTCAGTTGACTTCCTAGTACTGAGAATTCTCAACCTATTGACACCGCAATTGGTAAATATTTATTTTTGAATTGCATTTTACTTAATTGCCATTAATCATTTTGCATGCATACACCTACAGTTGGGTTCCTTCTGTTAGGTGCAGCTTGACAGGATTATGTTAAAGGGATGTGAATGAACAATCCATCTGAGTAAGATTCCTGCATGGTAAAAACAAGGACTGTTAGGGGCCCTGTTAAGAACTTCTCACCATGGTAAGAAATCAGTAGTTTACCTCACTAACCGCAATCCTTGTAACTGTCAGTTTGGTTCCTCCTCCTGCCTCACTCTGACATTTGACACACCTGATTTTTCAAAGTCACCATGGAGAAGTATTTGCAAAGTGCCTTGCAAATCAACAGCTAACCAGTACATGAAGTAAATGTCCAAGTGTTTGCATAGAAAATAGTATTAATCAAATACACATCAAATTTTCCAACTATGAAGTAGCATGTTTTCAATCCTACAGTATTTCAAATGGTATCTTTGCAAACCTTGGAAAATGTATAGACACAAATTTGTAATCCTGAACATACTGACAAGTCAATGCAAGATTTCATTTTATTTTCCTATATTTCACTTCACCTCAGCTCTCCAAGAGATTAAAATGTAATAGATGCACAAATTCTTTAAAGTCTCTCTCAGACTGTTGTAATAGTCCAAGTCAGAAATGCTTTATCATTTATTTTCCGAAGAAATAGCTATGACACTTCAGTCATGCAGACTGTTAGGTGGGCAAAATCAGAGCATATTTCCTGAACTTCTCTCAGCTTTCTTAAAAAGAACCTTCTCAACCTTTGTTCCTAGAGATCAGCATCGCATTTTCCAGTGTAGAAGTACATGTATATTTGCGAATGCTGCTACTGTCCACAAAATTAATGACTTGATGTTTTAGTGACTTCCTGACTTACAAGCTCTGTAATCATCCTGTTGGAAGACCACTTGCAAAATGCAGTTGTCTCATATCTCTGAAAGCTCTAACAAATAATTTACTGCCACGATACACAGTAGTTGACTGAACTATTTGTGGGCTTCCAAAGTTAGACAAGAATCATAGAATCACAGAATATACCAAGTTGGAAGTGACCTGCAAACTGCTGGGCCTGCACAGGGCCATCCCCAAGAGTCACACCATGTGCCTGAGAGTGTCATCCAAACTGAACTGTCAGGCTTGATGCTGTTACCACTGCCCTGGGGAGCCTGTTCCAGTGCCCAACCACCCTCTGTGTGAAGCACCTTTTTCCAATATCTGACTTAAACTTCCCCTGACACAACTTCAGGCCATTCCTTTGGATTCTGTCACTGGTCACCACAAAGAAGAGATCAGTGCCTGCCCCTCCTCTTCCCCCACAAGGAAGTTGTAGACAGCAATGAGGTCTCCCCTCAGTCTCCTCTTCTCCAGGCTGAACAGACCAAGTGACCTCATCTGCTCCTCATACAGCTTCCCCTCAAGGCCCTTCACCATCGGTGTTGCCCTCCTTTGGATGTTCTCTAATGGCTTAATATGTTTCCTATATTGCAGTGCCCCAAACTGCAGACAATATTCAAGGTGAGGCCACCCCAGTGCAGAGCAGAGCAGAACAATCCCCTCCCCTGACTGGCTGGTGATGCTTTGCCTGATGGCAGGACACAGTTGGCCCTCCTGGCTGCCAGGGCACTGCTGACTCATATTCACCTTGGTGTTGACCAGGACCAGTAGGTCCCTTTCCATGGCACTGCTTTCCAGCATCTCATTGCCCAGTGTGTAGATAAAACCAGGGTTGCCCCATCCCAGGTGCAGAATCTGGCATTGCCCTATGTTGAACTTTATATGGTTGGTGATTGCCCAGTCCTCTGGTTTGTCGAGGTCTCTCTGCAGGGGCTCTCTGCCTTCAAGGGAGTCAACAGCTCCTCCAAGTTCTGTGTTATCCACAGACTTGCTTCTCTTGCATTCCTGAGGGGTTCCCTGGTACAAGAGAAGATAACTTCTTGCAGACAGGTTCGATGGCCCCTGCATAAGGAAGGGCCAGAGGGACAATAAAAGCTCTAAGAAGAAAATAGGGTGAGTGTCTTAAAATGCTCTGTACAGCTATTTTCCTAAATCCTCCACTGTTTGGTATCTGGGGTATCTGCACATAATCTTTCTTCACACTCAGAGAGACAATATCGAGAGGTCTACTGAAATTCAAAAAGAACGGGCTTCCCTTGATCAAATAGGTGGGTTCCTTGTCGTAAAATGAAATCAGGTTGGATAAGTAGGACTTTGCTCACATGAAGTCATGCTGGCTGTGACCAATGACTGTGTTGTCTTTCAGGTGTTTTTCCATACCTCCCAGAATAATCTTCTCCATAACTTTACCAGGCACTGAAATGAGACTGACATGCCTGTAGTTTCTAGGGTCCTCCTTCTTCAAAATCAGGACAATGTTTGCTGGCTTCCAGTCAGCTGGGACCTTTCCAGATTTCCAAGACCGCTCAAAAATCATTGCGAGAGGTTTTGTGATGACATCAGCCACCTCTTTGAGGATTCTGGGATGAATTCCATCAGGCCCCATAGATTTTTATGGACCTAGCTGGAGCAGCAGTTCCTGCAGGATTTCAGGGTCGACTGGGAGTTGATCATTCTCACAGCCATGGTCCTCCAGCTCAGGGCACTGAGACCCCCTTGGTCCCTCATCCATGTCGAAGAAAGAGGCAAAGAAAGCGTTAAACACCTCTGCCTTGTCTCTGTCCCTTTTTTATGAGGTGACCGTCCTCATCCTGTAATGTGCCAGTGATATTTCGATAGTGCCTATTGCCATTACTAGGTCTGAAAAAATGCTTTTTATTGTCCCCACATTCCTGGCAGCTTCAACTCCAGCTGAGCTTTGGCTGCACAAATTTTCTCTCAACAGCAGCAAGCAGCATCTCTGAATTCTTCCCACATCGCTTGACCTTGTAATAGGCATAGAACTAAATGTAGCAAACCACTGATCTCTTTTGACTGTTGAAAGATCTTGGAGAAAGTGAACAATTAACTTCTTATCTCTGTGACTGTGCCCATGATGTCACGGCTGCTAATGCCAAAATTTAGTGTTGTTTGCCCATAACAAAGTACTTGAAGGCAGGCCACCCACCCAAACTCCACTGATACAGAATGTTTCTGAGCAGCCCTGTCCTTTAAGTGCTGGCAGCAAAAGATCTAAAAACACAGTCTTTGGCAAATCTGGAGTGACATGAATGGAAACTGGCAGTCTGTGTGGATGACTGTTCCTGAAGTAGCAAATAATCTTTGATTATGTTATGGTGGGCGTTGGGAAAAAGTAAGAAGTTCTTCTAAAGTCTGTCTGATTCAGGTTTGTGGTGGGGCAAGAGTTTGTCACTGAGGTAGTGAATGTGACTGTATGGCTGTCAAGAACACAAGGAAAGTGTAAAAAATACTAATAAAAACATAAACTGTGCTTTGTGATTTCATAAACTGTAGCCATTCTTGAAATTTTCAAGTTGGCTAAGGATTAGGTATATGCATCTTAGGTAGCAGAATAGCAAGAAAAAGTGACACAGAAAAAAAGGTATTTAGAAGAAGAGTGTGTAAACGTGACATTTCCCATGCCAGTGAGATGCTGTAATCATTAATTTTATTTCCTGGTTTGTTTTTTGACTTCCCCCAGTTATTATAGTAGACATTTCCATACATCAGTTTTAAGGAAAGACTAGCTTGGAAAAACCATCTCTGTAAAATAACTATTATGCATACTATATATCTCAGTTTCTAGGTCTTAACAGCAAGCCGTGGATGTTAAATCCACACATATATTCCATATGCATCCTGAAGGAAGGAGAGCAATGCACTAGTGAGAGCAATGGATAAAAAAAGGATCAAATGATGAGAACTAACAGGATGCCCACCAAGGTACTGGAAACCAAGAAATTGTGCTCAGGAAGTGAACAGCAGACCACATCTGAAGTAGTGTCTTTCAAATTAAAGGAGCTGAATGAAGTTGTAATAGTTAATGTGCATCCAAGTATTTTCAACAGGAAAGGTCACAGAAATAGGGACACATTGCCAGAAAGCAAAAGGATAATGTAAAGCAGTGGAGCAGAGAGGAGAGATATTTTCTTGTCCCTTTAAGGGTTGATAGACTATGTCTGCTTTGAGAGAGTATTTGAGAAGTTTTCTAAAAAGTTTTGTAAATGCATAATTTTCAAAAGCAGTATGTATCTGGTATTGTCTTGGATCCTCTCCACTATTGTTAAAATTGGTCAACATTCATCCTGAGCAGAGATTTTTCTCACTCTGTAGTGTCTGCCCCTGCAATTGTTAGTTTGGGGATAGCATGAACCATTGACTTGTTCTCCTAATTACTAAATACACCATAATGGTGAGGGATCCTTTCCTGAGACTAAGAGCGAGGATAAGTGGAGAGATGAGTAACACAAAGAGGGACAACTTCTGTCCTGGAAACCTATATTTACATCACTTTAGACAGGAGATGAGATCAGACCTTCACTGCTACTACAGCACCACTCATTTGAGCTTGGATGAAGTTAAAGCCATCTGATGTCTGCCAAAAGAAAGAGAAAATATAATGACCATATATTAGAATAACTTTCGAGTTTTTACCCAGCACTATAAAGGCAAACAAAGTGAACATCTGTTATATTTAAACATTTGCTCTAAAAAAGAAAATTTCACAAAAACTTATACCATATACATGCATATATGTAAGTGCAAAATTCATTTAACTGAAGGGAATTCACAAGGGATTTTAACCCAAAAAGCAAGCTCATCCCAACACATACAACAACGTTGGTGGGTTTGGGGTTTTGAATGTTTCCTTCTGTACATCAGAAGGATGAGACACATGCTCTTTGTCTTGTATCTTTGAGAAATCCTTTGGAGCCTAGAAACGTACTTTTTTCATAGGGGCCAGGAGTGCACAGAGTGCTTTTCACTTGGCCCTGAGTGAAACATGTAAGAAATCCCTGAAGGAAAAGACTATAGACTTTTCTCTGTTCTCTTGTATTACTTTTTAAGAAGGTAAGTGTGCTTTTAAAAGTAGACATTCCATTCACCTAAAAGATGTCTTGCATAATTGTGTAGTGTGTGTGGCTCTAGGTTTTATTTTAGGAAATTCTACTATTGTGTTGTTTGTACGTCACCTTTAATACAGTGATTCAAACATCAAAATCTTTGTTTAAAAATTATTGTTTGCATCAGTGGGCCCAAATTATTTTTAACACTCATACCTCTGAGAGTGCTAGCTGATGTCAGCATTGATATAAGCAGTTGTTATACAGATCTCACCCCTTTTAGCTCTGCCACTTTATGATGCCTCACAGCTTCTTATCTGCTCCAATCCTAATAAAAAATGAAACTTTTTTTTTCTGGAATGCCTTTAAATAGCAAACTTCTGTATATGCTCAAAATGAACCATACTTTTTTGCAGCGAGGAAGAAAAGGAGGAGGGTTAAAACTGAACTTTTAATATCTTGACAGACAAGGGACTGTTCAAACCTGGGTGGTGTAGGTTGTTGCTTTTCCTCATCTCTGCTCCTTATTCCTTTCTTTGTGTTCATCTACAAGGGAGAAAAATAGGTAATAGGCATAATTGATTAATTTGATCTCTCTTGCTACTGAGATTGACACTAAAATATTAACATCTTCCTGTAATACATTATTAATTTATTGGTAAACAATTTATATTGCATTTTAGGGACTAAGTGATGCCATTTTGATATGAACATATGGATTTTTCAAACCAAATTTTAAAAACTGATCTAGTTGTTTTCTTTTTCACCTCCTTTTTAAAGTTTAGCCTGAAGAGGTTAAAGTACAGGTTAAAGGAAATTTAGAGTGGGAGATGTTCTAAATTGGAGAATATAATCAAATTTTTCTAGACCAGTTCGCAGTCTTTATAGGCAGTTTTTTGCAATGTCCCCCATCTGCAGTGCCTTTGCTGTTCTCTGGCTATAAGGTGCTGCAGATCTGGGTAAAAGGGGATCGGAAGAGGCAGAAGTGGTAGGGTTACATGGCAGGGTTTCTCCTCCTAGCTCTCTGGGCACACTTTACTACTGTCTGGAGGAAAAAAGCAATGCTGAGGGCCTTAGTGATGGTTAAGAAGAGTCAGAGATCCTGCATTGCCTTCCTGTTCTCATCCTGTGAACTTCCAGAATACTCTTTTATTAAGAGAGTAAAGGAGGCATCAACAGCTACACTGTAAGGAAATAATTGACTTCATGACCAAAGGAGTTGTGGGTGGTATATCTTGCTGTTAGAAATGGGTTTGACATGATTCTATACTGCTAACAATCAACAGAATATAGAGGCAGAGGGAAAAATTACTCTCAAAGTTGGGTTTTGCTTCAAACTGAGAGTGAATTTTAAGTTAGGTTCCAGCAGAGTCTGTCCTAAGGTAATTTCTATTTCATATTATAATGAAGCACTTGGATAGTGGAAAGAAGAATATGCTTACAAAATCTATGAGTAAGAGCAAGCTGGAAGAAAGGGCAAGTACTGTGAAGGGCAGAACTATCTTAGCAAGTTGGAATCATGTTCCTCAATCAGCAGGATAAATTTTTATTAGATTTGGAAAATCAAGACTTAAGAAGTCAGAAATCAGATACACAGGAACAAAACAAGGAATGACCGACCGTCTGTCAGTTACACAGCATAAGGAATCCAGAGCTTATGTTGGATAGCAAGATAAATATAAGACAGTGATCCAGTAGTGTGACAATGGTGAAATAATGTAGTTTTGGGAAATATTTGCAGGAAAGTGATGAATGAGATAATGAAATAAATTATTCTGGTATGCTCAACTCAGGTAAGACCTCAGCTGGAACACTCTGTCTGCTTTTTGCACAACTCTAAAAAGATGCAGACGAACTATAAGAGGTGCAGAAGAAATGCACAGAAAGGAGAGGTTCAATCCAGGTGGTTTCCCAGGGCCTCATCTAGTCCTACATTTCTGTGAAATAATCTTTGAAAGTTTTATCTTCTGTTTGTCAAATGCACTTTGCATATTGTACTTTTATAACTTGACCATTTTCACCAAGTTTGCATGACTGAGAGAGCCAGTTTGCCCGTTGCAACTGCATGAAACATGAAGTCCTGATGCAGTTGAAATCTGTGTGGGTTTTAGTACTGACTTCACTGAGACCACAATTTGGTCTGAAATGTTTATCAAAATGTAACACTCACTTCTCAGTTTTGTTTTGTCTTGTATTTTTATTATGACATTTATAGTAAATATTAACTGTGCATAAATGTAATTATTGTTATTAGCATGAAGGAATAATTGGGCCTTGGTAAATAGATGTAGGGCTAAACTTTAGCAGATTCTATGTTTATACCTTCAGTATGATTGTCTTTTTGTCTTGGACATTCTCAATGTCCTAAACTTCACCTCTTGTGAAACAGTGATTCATAGCTACTTCTTGAGGATTAAGTCTGGTTTGTATGTATTTGAATAAGAATTATGCTAAGCATTTTTATGGTGATGATGTTTGTTACGTTTTCTATAACCATTCTTTATCCTTTCAAATCCATTAGAAAGTGAACTCGTGAGATTAGATATGCACTCAGCTGTTCAACGGCATTTGGTAGATTACAGCTATCAAGGATTTCTAATGTGGTGATTTATACAGCTGAAGAAATAGGCTGACGGAAGCCTCATGAAGTTCAACAACAGTAACTGCAAAGTCCTGTACCTGGAGAGGAACAACACCAGGCACCCCAGTAAATGCTAGGGGTCACTCAGCTGGAACACAACCTGACAGAAAAGGACCTGGTGGACACCGAGTTGTCTGTGAGCCAGCAGTGTGCCCTTGTGGCAAAGACATCCAACAATATCCTGGGCTGTATTAAGAGGGGTCTTGCCAGAGGTCGAGGGAGGGAATTCTTGCCCTCTGCTCAGCACTGGTGAGGCCTTGCCTGGAGTGCTGTGTCCTGCTTCTGGGCTCCCCAGTACAAGGGAGATATAGCCATGCTGCAGAGAGTCCTACAGAGAGCCACAAAGGTGAGGAACAGCTGAGGTGAGGAAAGGCTGAGAGAGCTGGGACCGTTTGGTCAGGAGAAGAGAAGGCTCACAGGGATCTTACCAATGTATACCTGCAGGCAGTGTTTAGAGAAGACAGAGCCAGGTGCTTTTCAGTGGTGCCCAGTGGCAGGACCAGAGGCAATGGGCACAAGTGAAACACAGGAAGCTCTCTCTGAACCTCAGGAACCACTTCTTTACTGTGTGGGTGACTGAGCACCGGCATAGGTTGCCCAGGGACATTGTGGAGTCCTCCTCCTTGGAAACAGATATTCAAAAGTCATCTGGACATGGTCCAGGGCAACTTGCACTAGGTGGCCCTGCTTGAGGAGGGGGGATAGACCAGATGACCTCCAGCAGTGCTTTCCAATCTCAGCCATTCTGTCAGTCTGTGATTATATGAATACCTTGGAAATTGAAGTAAACTTCATCTAAATACTGGTTGAAAGTGTAGGACTTTACATAGTAAAACAATGTAAAATAGCCAAAAAACATATAGTTAAAAGAAAAACAAGCTAGTTTTAGTACTTCTGTGAACAGTACTTCTGAGTAAAATTACTACCTTGTAAGAATATTCATTCCATTTGTAATTTTGGTGGGAGATGTCTAGGAATGTTTTAATCTCCTAGATGACCTTTTACTGGCCTTGCTTCTTTTACGTAACATCCAATTTAATAACTTTTTTTTTCTGAGCTTTACTGAATTTTTATACCATTTATACAATTCCTTTCCAAATATAATACCTTTCTTTTACATTTAAATTTAAATTTAAAGAGCTGATTGTGTCGCTTTCGTGTCTTCGTGCTGTACTATCTTTGAGAAGATTAAATGCTTATCTATTTCTATTTACTTTTCAGAACTCCTTTAAAGAAGGTTTTTATTTACTTTGATAATAAGTTTCCTAAAAATAAGACTATATGTCCACCTTTGCAGTTGGTGTAACCTGGAATAAAGCTGGTTGTAGATTTGTCATATGTAGTGTTGACTGTAAGACAGACTGTTCATTCCATTAGTCTGCCTGCCCTCTTGTAATGGTTCATTTAACATGTACAATAGGGTGCTCAGTGATTTAAAAAATTATTATTAATTTTGAACAGTTTAATCAATGTCAGTTTTTTGTTAGAGAGGTGTCTCAGCTACTTCATCCTCCTACTATTGCAGGACTTTCTATGTCCTTGTAGGGTTTCCTGCCTAGAAATTCAAAGGTAGACTATTCTCCAAGGCTTAAGATTGGTTTACTGTGTGTTTTTCTGAATAGAAGTCCCAGTCCATAAATATAGTTGTCCTTGAGATTTTATTTTCCCTCTTCCACCACCTGAATTGAATTAACAATGTACACCAGGCTACACAGTGAGTTTGTGTTTTTAGCTCAGAATAAATGTCTCCTTTCTGTTTCTTTACAGATGGTTCTTTTTAAAGTTATCCTTAAGGGATTACCTAGTAGAGCTTTAATGTTACAAACTTTGTTCCAAGCAGACTTTACACACCTGAAAAGCAAACTACAGATGTAGAAGTTCTGTTAAGTCTGAATAACTTCAGAAGCTAGAACAAGTAGAGCGTTTAGAAAGAGAACTACAAATTAGCCTTTTATCATTCTTACTCATGGCACTGACAAGTCCTTCTTGGTCCTCTCAAGTATCTCCCCTAGAGACCCTGATTTTTTTCTGAAGACATATCTAGAGATCATAGACACACGTGAGTGTGGCAGATGTCAGCATTCCCAGATTAGCTGCCTATTGCAATGCAGGTGAGCATTGTGACAAGTGGCCTGAAGAGTGTCCTGATTTCAGCTCGGATAGAGTTAATTTTCCTTCTTATTAGTTGATACAGTGCTGTGTTTTGGATTTAGTATGAGAACAATGTTGATAACACACTGATGGTTTAGTTGTTGCTAAGTAGTGCTTACCCTAAGTCAAGGACTTTTCAGTGTCTCATGCTCTACCAGTGTGGAGGTGGCCAAGAAGGTGGGAGAGGTCAGAGCTGGGACAGCTGACCTGGAGTGGCCAAAGGGACATTCCATACCATAGAACATCATGCCCAGTATGTAAACAGAGGGGAGTTGGCCATGAGGGGCTCATGGCTGCTCAAGGTCAGGCTGGGCATCAGTCAACAAGTGGTGAGCAATTGAAATGTGCATCATTTGTCTGTCTCAGGTTTTATTCCTCTCTCTTTTTTTCATCTCCCTTCTTCATCATCATCGTCATTGTTGTTATTATTAAATTATTCAGCTGTTCTTATCTCAACCCACAGGTTTTGTCTCTTGTCCTGATTCTCCACCCCATCCCACCAGGGAAGAAGGCGAGAAATGAGCAAGCAGCTGCAAGGTACTTAGTTGCTGCCTGGGGTTAAATCATGAAAATAGATGTCTTTTCCTCCAGGAGGGAGAAGTTTGTGTTGTTGCAACTGCCCTGCTAGGTGTAATTCAAATCCTAAACAACCTGTAAGCATGACAATCATATTCCTTGGCTGTTGTGCAGACCTGTCTTTTGTGCCTATGTAGTTAACCACACTGTAAATCAAATTTCTCCTCCTAGAAAAAGGAGTTTAAAATAATTATACATTTAGAATGTGAGGCTATTTGGTTTTTTCCATTTACTAAATAACAGCCCACAGCTGAGCATGTCCATGGGCTGAGGGATTTGTCTGCTAGCTAACTGGGCTATCATAAACTGAGGAAGCAGTAGAGTGAAGTCAGTTTACATGTGATATAAGAATAACATTAAAGTATGCATTTGAATATCTAGCATGATGAATGTTTCTTTTTCCATAGCTGATGGAGATAGATTAGTGAAATGCATAGAATTTTAATGTTGAATTTGCAGTTCACTTCTTCAGATAAATGTAAAATCCTTGTATGACAGTGTTTCTTTGTTAATCCTTTATGTATGCAATTTGCATTTTGAAACTCATACTTATCATAGAACTGAGCGCATACTAAAATAAAACAGAACACATCTGCATTCATCCATCACTGCAATATTTTCTTGTGCAGCTCCCCACAACCCTTTTTACCTCCAATGCCGTAAGACCTGGCTTTACCATTTACTCACCCTTACTATCCGATCTTCATCTCGTAAATCATTTTGACAATGAGCTAAATCCAATATATATTGTCTTAACACGGAATCATGTTTTGCCTCTTTGGCACTATTAAAACGTACATAAGAAAACAGATTTTAATTTTGGCAGCTTTATTGTGGGGTTTTTTTTAATACTCCTGTGACCTTTTTCAGTATGACTCCTTATTTTCCTAAATGGCTTAATGTTATGTCACTTGATTCCCAGTTGTGTTTCTTTAGTCCTGATTAACCTGACTTCTCTTAGCTTCCTGTATCTGTGCTAATGCTTTTTTTCTCCTCAGTTCTTTCAGCCATGTCAATGCCTTTCCTGATTATTCATACTCGTGTTTTTATTTCCTTAAATTTGTGGATGTTAGTAATTCACTTGATTTGAAAGAATGATACATATTGCTTCACTGGCTCATGTATTCAAAACCAAAATGCTCCTCTTCATTGTTGATACCAACTCATGCATGGTTTGCTTAAAAATTGGTTTCAAAGTGGAAAAAAAAAAAAAAGGCTTTGCAAACCAAAGTTTTAAGCATATATATAATATATGTGTATAATTATTATCTGAACAATACAACCCATAGCGGTGAGCCCTCTCTCAAGCAATTTCTTTGACATAAAACAGAAATTTAATTCTTAATACATTAATACATTTAATTCTTAATTATTGCAAGGACTCAAACTGAGATTAAAAATGCTTCTGATGTTCTGAATTAATATAGATAACATACTCCTAAACAGAGCAGAAGGTTCATATATATATTCATGTTTACATTTTGCATATTCTTTGCAGCAGCTGAGCTTCTGTACTGATGTAGTATTTGTTTGATTGCTGGGGCAAATTGCTTGCTCTGTCTCTCCATACTTGTATTTCTATTTGCAATACTATAAGAATTCATGTTAGTAAACCAAGGATAAATGATTACCTATTGGGCTGATAATCATATAATTTATATCTATTTTTTCTTAATTGCCTTGGAAAGGAAACTATTTCTGTAATCCTTAGAAAATCCCACTGATTAAGTTCATTAATCTTTAGTGAGTGATTAAAAGTGATTTACTGTATTTTACTTTTTCTCGTGCTGTCTATTAGTTTACTTATATTGCTGTAGTGTCAGGAAAGCACCAGTGTTTTGTAGTACAAATACATAGTGAAACTCTGGTCTTTCACAAAAGGAGATCAAAATCTCAGCACTGATTCAGAGTTCTAGCTATGGCTGTCAAAGTATAAAAATTTTAAAATACAGTGTGAGAATAAATCTGTAGGCAGCTGGCTTAAAGTGTACAATAGTGCTGGACAATATAGCCAAAATGCAGCACACCTGAAAATAGAAATAATTATTTATCTCCTGTAGTACTGAAAATTCATAATGTTGGTCATACCATAAATATACAGTCGTTCACTATATCCCAGCTGATCTCTTGCGCTCTTCTGCTTCGGCAGTCAAAGACTGATCTCTCCTTTGTTCAAAAAAATATAATTTTTACAACTATAACTCTTGACATAACCAGATAACCTTAAACTCTATCATCAGTTTCTGATCCTAATGGATATGTCCTGAAAGGAATTGAATTGTGTTGCTGTACTTCAGCCTAATGTTACAACGCTATTTGGTGATTCTTTAGTACCTTTTGTATTAAACTGATAAAGCTTGCAAATATTGTTCAAACAACATTACTAGTATTGCAAAGTTAAGCGCAAAAAATTACCCAAAGCATTGCTCATGTTGTAACAGAGCAATGGCTTTAGCTGTCATATGTGTGTGCACTATGATGTAATTTTAATTGCACAGTCCCACTGTTAGTTTACAAGGGTCATGCTGCAGTCAGGAGAACAATGGGTGGTGCTTATTTCTGAGGAAGCATTTGATACTGCATTTCCTTCTAAGAGTTTGATATTTAATGGATATTTTTGTATTTAATACAGCCAGCCCTCTGTTACTGCTGAGTGGTTGTTAGTCTGCCAGTCAGCTTGCTTTTGAGAGTCAGTTTGTTTGTTATCTAACTATGAACACCATCTTACACCTTTCAGAAACCTCAGTTGTGTCACCCCAGGTTTGCGACTTGAAACCTTCCACATGCCAAGTATCAAAAAACAACCAGGTGTTCCTAAATGAGCCAGGGCCCCCAGCATGTAAAGCATGGCTGGTGTGATGCTGGCTGATGGACAGAATAGCAGTGAAAAGGCGACTGGGAACAGCTTTTGAAACAGCTCTTATTGCAGGAGTATGTGATTTTACATGATGGGACTCTCTTCTTGTAGTCTTCAGACTAACTAACAATGCAGTTTTCCATCTCTGGAGCACGTGGGAAGGGATGCTGCAGGAAACAGGCTCAATCACCACACTTACCCTGTGCACTAAGCATGGGGGGGCCAGCTGTGTGTTATAGGATCATTTTATTAGAGGCTGTACTAATATAAATATGCACAACAAAGAAGTGGAAGTTAAGGCATGACAGGCAGTCTAATCTTGGCATTAAAAACATTCTAAAATACTTCTTTTTGTTAATTGAAGACATTTTACTTTTTTTTTAATGTTCCATTGCCTGTGGTTTTATCAATGCATATTAAATAAAAAGAAATGTCATTGCTGACATCTACAGAGGTCATCAGCAAAGCAGTAACTGCTATGTTAAGTGTAGAAACTTCTGCCAACTCAAGCTGACAAGCCAACTCATGTCAGCAGAGTGGTTGTCATCGTTTGCATGGGCCATTTCTAGCCTTGTTTCAAAGTCATTTGTTGACAGCAGAATCACAGTGAGACCTCAGCAGTTTTGTTTCACCTTAAAATCCCACTGATTTTCCTACTTAATTTGTCTTCCTCAGCCCCATCTCTCACTGCCTGTCCCCCTGCAGGTAGGGTGCACTGTAGATAACCTCAATTCTGTTCTTCAACTGTTGTGCAAAGTCAGCATCCCAGCTGCTTGCCCTGAAATCCAATGAGTCATTTTCAGCATCACCATTTACTCCCTCTGCTTCTTCCAAATCTGCAGATATATTTATGCTGCAACCGCAGTGCAGTGGATGCATAAATCACCTACTTATATGTGTGTATACACAGGTACTGCAAAAATCCCTGTGACAGCAGCATGGAGCTCAGACAGGTTAATTTTTCTCACCAAGATGGTCTGCTTCTGCTGCCTGGTGGTACTCTTGGCTGCACCTCTTTAAAGTATCCTGAAAGAATATGCATATCCAGTACTGTGATGACAACCACTGTCAATGATTTTGTACCTCACAGAGACTCTTTGATCTAGAAAACAATGTATTTGTAGTTGGCAGCCAATACATGCTTTAAAATCAAATGCTTGTTTAATGAAGGGAAACACCGTGTGTGTCTTTTGATATTCTGTATCTGAAGTCATCACTGCTTACAGTACATGACAGGTTTTGAAAAACAAAGGTGCCATGGCTTTTCTTTCTGTACTATTACTGACTGGGATTGCAGGCACTATGAAGTTATCCTTGGAGCAATTAGAGCAGCAGCAATAAAGACAAAACTTTTGAATTTGTGCTTTGCAATTCTGCATGAATATAGTTATAGTCCATAATTTTACATGGAAGAGACTATATGGCTCCACTAAGCCACACTAACAATGACAAATATGAAAAGTTATGAAGAATTTGTCTGAAAATTCCTGAACTCAGAAAAAAAACCCTAAAGAGATAAAATAAGATTACAGTGAAGTCTTGCCCATTAACAAGAAAACTTGAAACTGAAAATGGCATGTAGAGAAACTAAGCAAATGAAAACTAAAAAAATGCAAGAGAAGAGGACTGTTAAGAAAACAGGAACTTTAATAGCTCAAAAGTAACTCAGCCTCTCAGTTTGGAAGAAAATACATCACAAATATTTTTCTGATTCTTAGGTTAAATGTGTTCACAATCCATTTACACCATTTTACATTTCATAGAAAACCCCCCTGTCCTTTAGGTTGTATCTCTTTCTCCAAAATGTTTTCTACCATCTGATTCCTGTGTGGTTGTTTTCCCCAGCAACCTTTATTTTTGCAGACTGAATCACACTGCACTCTTTCAGTCACATGTCTGAAAGGGGTTCTGTGTGTTTACCCAAGTTGGTGTCGTCCAGTGTGAATTCCTCTCTCCTAAAGAGTACACAGAGGGGACACAATATTTGAGATGCGAATTCAACACTTTTTAAAACTACTAATATTCAGGTATCTCTACTAGAAGCACCTCTCTTTTGCATTCTTTGTGATACTTGCCTTTTTCACAGCTATGTCCATTTTGCCTCATAGTTTGAGTGGTTGACAGTTTTCTCACAGTTTTTTGTGACTGTCTCTAATCTTTCTTACCTATTTCCAGCTCTGAGCTCATTGTGAAGACTTGTCTTGTTGCTCCCCAGCAGCATGACAGAACATTTACACTACCACATTTCATTCCATTTAATTATTCTTCTCATTAAGGGCATCCAGATTTTCCTAATCTGTATCCTGGTGTGTCTCTGGGTTCGGTAGCACATGTGTGTAGGAGCAAATTCACACAGGAAGGAAATCACTCCTCCTCCAGCATCCCAGAGGTATCACTCATACATGTGGTTTAGTGCAGCATCTCAAGTTCATTCAAGCTCCTCAACTGTATTTACCAGGGTTAGGGGTACAGGCTGGTGTGTACAAAGCTCTGAGAGCAAGCAGAGTTATCTTTGCTAGTTTTTAGCTACAGGACACATTTTTACCAATTCCTGTCTTTAATATTTTTAAAGAATGTTTCCACATTGTAGAAATTTTCTCTATAAGCATAAGGGTAGAATTGATGATTCTAAAATTCTGATTTTATTTTAAAGTATTTTTTTACCTTCTACTCCAAAGACAAACTGTGCAAAAGAAAATAGATTTAAAGGAAATGCTTAAATTCCTATAATTGTGGAAAACACAGCAATCTTTTCTTCATCCTCCAGATAAATCTGAATCTAACTACAGATACATCTGTAATAAAATGAAAAATTGCAGGATTAAAAGAAATGCACATTGTTTTATACCCCATCCAAGTAAATATTCTTTTGGTCTAAAATGACACAGGATGTAGCAATGAAGTATGGTAAAACTTCAGTGAGGTCAGTGCTTAGTTATGCATTTGTATGTCAGTGCATCTCTCATTGATACAGGCAGTGTCTCTTACTACCTACAGATATGTTATGAAATCCAGAATTTATAAAGCCTGCAATATTTTTTTGCTATAAACATGGACACCTTGGTGCATTATATGTGAATATATATATTATATATGAAGGTGAAGGTCAGCTCTTGTTTTCCAAGAAAAAAATGTGAACCTGACATGAGCAGATCAATGAAAAATATTTAACTAATGTTCTGTAGGTTTATTCTCTCCTAAAAGCTGAACAATACTAAAGTTGATAAAATATTGTCCAGATATTTTTTCTCCTAGCAACTGTTATATAGCACTCAAGCAATTAATAAACCCCCTACGTTTAGAAGTCCCATTTCTTAATTCACTAAACATTACTATTACATGATTTTAGCTTTATTTTCCCTCTTCACAATGTTGAAGATTGGTATGCCTTGATAGTTATTGCCATGTTTATTGACAAAAAAAAATAATCTCAAAATAACATCTAAACATGATATAAACAACACATAGGGGAAGAAATTACAGTAATCAACACAGCAGCTGGATAGACCGCATTTTGATCTTCTAGTTACCTGCTGCCAAAGTCAATCTAAATAACATGGCTCTAAAGCACTATGAGCCACCAGGGAGAGAGAAAATAAGTTCATAATTTCATAATGAAATGGCCTTTCCTGGTGATTTGTATTCCACATCCATATGGTTATCCACCTTCCTCCTCCTCCATATCTTCTCTCACTTCCCTATCGTTCTCCCCTGCCCTTGCAGTCGCTGAGGATGTGGAATGACATGTGGTGTGGCTGGTCCCGAGCTAAACAGACTCTGGACTCCTGCTGAGTTGGGGGCACTAATTAAGGGAGCCCTTTCTATTAGGCTCTTCTATCCAACTGCTGATTATCAGAGAGTTTGTAGAAGCTTGCTGTGTTTGAGATCTCTCTTCATCTGCCAGATTTGTCTGAAATGGACCAGTTGTTTCCATGTTCCCCTGGGTCAGTGTAGATACACGGTAGCCACAGAAGCCTGTTTCCTTAGGATAGCCATTTAAAAATCACCTGAAAATGAAGTAGCTTAAATGAAAAGTTTTGTTTGTTTGTTTCAATTAAATAAATATGTACTGGGAGGATGGATATGAACTGGGACAGACACTGCCTCCCTAAAACTTCGACAAAACCAAGCAAAACAAACTCTGAAGGAGACATGGCAGCAATTCCTAGTCCTAGACTGCTCTAATGAAAGCTTGGAATTTGAGACAATCCATCCAGGAAAAAACAGTAAGCTTCTTGCATTTACTCAGGAAGGATATCTTTTCAGAGAATTTGCAGTCAGTAACATTCATCGTAGTCCTTAGAACTCAGGTGCCTGCATTTCCACTGGAAAAATAGTTCTATCAATCCTACCCATTGTAAAGTTTTCTGCTTTTCACGTACTGTTTTAATTTCCCTTTACACCTGTTGTCTTCATTAACATATGTAGAACAGTCTTCTATCCATCGTGGAACAGGCTCAATCACGGTATTCCTAATCTCGCAGAAAAATCTCAGTACTGCAATTTTCATTTGCAGAATCAAGAGACGTCTGGGACAATCACAGCGGTGTTGCAGTTTGGGTGCTGGACAGAAGAGGGTGCCCTTCAGATAGCCTGAGATAAACAAAGACCTCGGCTATGGACACTGAACACAGCCAGAGGTCGGCAAACTCCCAGCGCAGGAGAAGAAAACCCACGCAGCCTGCGCTGTGGGAGGGCTGCAGGAGGGCTTGCTCGCACACTCCGAGCTGCTCGGACACTTTAATTAAGGCTGCATGAACAGCAGGGTAGTGTTGTAGCTGGAAATCCCGAGTACAGCGTGCTGGGAGCGAGCGAGGCTGTTATTATTTATGCTGCATTCAGAAGGTGGCTGTACACTTAGAGATTTAATGTTGGATGCGTGCACCAGAGTCTCTTTACTCTTCAAATCAATGCTTTAGAAGATTGTCACTTAATCAAGACTGTATCTCATAAACCACCTGAGGAAACAACCCTGTGCTTGGCTGCCTCCATGCAAATATGATTTTTGAGTTGTACTGCTGGAGTCCCTGACGTTTATACTCCTACAGGGGATAGGTTTGTTGGCTGTTGAACAAGCAAAAATGCTTCCACATTGTAAAACACTCCCATAACTTTGATTTAAGTTTAATCAATTACGTGAGGTAGTTCAGACAGCATTTACAGCTGTGCAAAGCGTTTTTCAGGGTTAGAATTTGACTTTGTGTGATAACCAGGCAATACACTCTCAGTCAGCTGTCAATCTCTGTAGGAATGAGGCATTGCAAGAACTTAAAGATCTGCTCTGAACATTTCTCTCAAATAAATCATATCTTCTGAGTGGATATTTCCCCTGTTTTGACAAAGAAGAAAGAAAATGTTGTCTTAGGTTAGATGTAGAGAGACTAAATAGAGTTGTAATGATTGCAAGGCAACTGTGTCTACACACAGGATTAATGCAAGTGTTCAGGGTGCAAAGATGATTTTAAATCTTGATTTACACTGTATTTTTCAAATTAACAGAGCACTCACAGCCCTCAAATTATACTCATTGCATCATGTATGTGTCAAACATATGCCATATATTTGAAACTGAATCTAATGCTTTTAAATGAACTAATGATTAGTGGTTTTAATAAGCAGCCGGAAAGCCAACGTTAGCTGATGAGTCGTGAAACAAGAACATTTACAGGACATCCTACAGTATATCAGCTTATCAGAATTGAAATTTCAGTTTTTCAAATGCTGCTTCAGATACAATTGTCTCTTCAGGGGAACATACATTCTCCACTGGAATTGAACCAGGGTGCAGAATAAGCTGCTATATTTATGCAAGCCCCACCACTAAAACAATTACAAATATTTTACTCATCCTTAATTGTTAAATCACAGTATGAAAACTTCAGTCCAAACCATGTTTCATTTGCAAAACTGTTTAAAGCCCAAAATCTAAAGTGTGTCCTGAACAAATGAAGTGTAGCTTTATTTTCAATTGGTGAAAGCCATAGTTATGAGTGACCAGACTTTATAATGTAGTGCTACTTTATTTTTGCTGAGTGAGGTAGAAATACCTAGGAACAGTGTTTTGTAGCCCCATTTACCCAAGTACATGATGTCAACCTTATATAGACCTTTATGTGCTCTTCAAAAACAGTTACAGAAGCCAAGGGAAAAGTAATTGACTCTTGGAGAAGAAATAGTGGCTTGCACAGGTGTAATAGGAAGAGTGACACCCTGTCTTTTGGCCATAAAATCATGGTCCTTTGGCCACTGGATCATTGTCCTTTGCCCGTTATTGTACAGTCAACACTGAAAGGACTCAAAGAAGTGTAAAGTAGTGTGATTTTCTTTTTAAGTGTCATAGAAAACAAATCAGGAGCTAAAAATGTAGTGTTTGACTGCTTGTTTTGCTCATTTTTGTTTTCCCTGAATAGTCTGAACACTCAGAAATACCATCCACTTCTGTGGAAGCAGTTGAACAAATTGGGTAAGTTTTCACTGCTGTTTCAAAAGAATAATATAAAGCTACTTGTTTAGTCTGTGTTGTTGAGCAGAAATTACATGGTATCCTGACAGCAAAATAGACTAATAATCATAATAAATTTAATTTATCTCCGCTATACTTTGAGCTGGAATGAGCTTTCTCTGCAAGACAGGAGAATAACTCATAAATGTATTATTCTGGAGGAATTAGAGACAAAATCAATACACTTTGCTCATGATGCACATCAGTGAGTTGTCATAACAATGATTATAAGTTCTACATCAGTAGTCAGGGCGGGATGCTGAAGCTGCTCCAAAAGTTTCTTTTGCTTGACAAAACAAGCATGAGTTGGTACAGGCTGATGCCAGACTGGATTTTATTTGAAAAGCTGACAGTTGACACCATAGACTTTGTTGCTCATTTGCCATTGGCAAACGTCATGGTGTCATATTAATGGATTTCTTCAGTAAATGGCCAGAAGTAACCTCCAGCACAGGTCCATCTACTTCGGTCATGACTTTCCATTTACTCATTTCAGCAGAGTAAGAAGCTCAGCAAACGAATGTTTGTATCGTCAGAGATTTGGAGGTATAGTGGAAAGGAGGATGGAGAGATAATGTGGGTTGGGAGCTCAGGCTTTTAATATAAGTTAGCTCTCATAAGACACAGTAAGGGCAACCCCGCTGTTTTATGAGTGAGGGATGCAGGGGGTGGAGAAAAGTAATTGCAGTGTATGTGAATCCATAATAGACCAGTATTCACTGATTCCACTGCTTGTTGAATGACAAAGTACAAAATTGCACGGAAGTGGCCATAATGATGAGACAGAACTGAGACCAAGCCACAAATTCAAATCAGAAAGCAATCACAGGATCAGCAAAAGATATAGCCAGGCATAGGCATATCTGTTATGCAGCTCAGGCAAGGACTGATGGTAGGGGCCTGAGCTCAAATGCAGCTCCTGAGCCAAGGGCAGAGGTCCCACATAAAATGTCTTAGAGCTCTTTCTCACACTACACTTTCCAAAGCAGTCTGATTCGAGGCTCAGTAGTGGTAGCCAACCCCCTAGGTGACAGACGAAGGGAAGAGATATTGTAGCATGTGTGAGCATGTGGGGCCTGACAATACACAGTGGAGTAGCTTTAAGGACACAGGGTTGTTGAATTTGGGGTTTTTTAAGCATTGGACTTGAGCTCCTAAATCTGTTGTTTCTGGTGAAAATAATGCACAAAGGGCTGAATTCTCTCGTTCAAGCAACCAGTGATCCAGGTGTGGTTTCTTATACGCAGATAAAATTGGCTGGTATCCTAATGAGACTTTCATCATGTCTAGTAATTAGCCACCATACCTAGCTTTGTGCCTGCAGCTCCTCAGTGGGTGACCTACTGTTTGTAAGGTGAAGACCACCTGGCTATCTAGCTAAAGCCACAGCAGAAAAAGTAGAATTAGAAGGTGGATGGGTTGCCTTATTCACCAAAAGCAAGCTATTGTGGAACACCAGGAAGGAGTTGTTTGAAGTAAATGTGCTGGCTGAACCATGTGGCACTTGGTGCAGATGCTTGGACAGAAGCAGGGGTGTATGAGTGCCCTTGTGCAGACAAGCTGCAAGTTATGTATTCATAGGAGTGTTCATCATTGCATGCTAGTGAAGGGCAAGGTCATTATGTAGAAAATTGGACTTTAACTCATGTAGGCTTCAAGCATCTTAATTAGACAAAGAACCAGTTTGCTACCTAAATATTTATTTTCTGAGCTTTATGCTTTGATCCTGCAGTACTGTAGGGAAGGAAGATCTCGGCAATAGGGGACAGCTCATTGTATTCAATCCTTGATAAGAGGCTATTACTGCTCAAGTGAGCACTAGAAGACACGCAAGGAGGGCTCATAAGATTTGAATTGTTCTGGAAAAGGATTTGCTATTTGAAAGATACTACAAAATTCTTGTTTTCTGACCTCTGCTAACCCAACCTAATTGAAAAGTTGTTTGAAGGTTGGAAAGAACTGTTATTTAAAAAAAAAAAAAAATCTGCAACTTTACATCAGCTCAGCAACCACAAACTGTAACACACATTTTTATTTATTACTCTGAATATATTTAAGCTGCTGGAGAAATTACAAAAGTGCTGGATAGTTATATTACAGTCAGTAGGAGTCTTCAGTTTCATTGTCATTATGATTTAAACTGTCAGTAAAACAAAGCAGTTATATTGAATGTGAAGTGAGGCTTATGAGAATGCGTGTCTGTGCCTTGTGTTATGTCACTGGTTCATGTTTCTCGCATTGTATTAGGTTACTCCACCCCCTCACCTCTCGTGGATCAGCAATAATATGATTAGCATATTGACAGAGAGAGTTTTCAGAAAAAAACAGCATGTCCTTTTTTTGAATGGTAATAGATTAGAGTTTCTCTCAAATGTGGAGGCATTTTTAACTTATTTAGTGTCACATAAAGCTAATAATATTTTATAGAAGACCGACGCCAACCTACGTAGTTAAATAATTGGTTTTCAGGGCTGCTTCAGTGGCAGACATTTATCTTTGTTCTGTCACAAACTGTTATCCTGTGCCCATCACTCCACTGCGTTACTCTCACAAAGAGCTCAATAATATCGAACCAGTTACAGTTACAACAAATATATCATTTCCCATGAGTAATTAATTCTACCGTTACTGTGTTTATCTTGCTTTGATTTGAATTTTTCCAGCTTCAGTATCCATTACATTGCTGTCTTCTTCTGCTAGGTGGCAGGCAGGATAGGATGATACCAAGTTTGTCCTCACACTATAAATTTGTGAGGGGCCACAATAGGGTGCCTCTGCCTTAGTTTCCTGCTTAATTCCTGTGTCTGTGCCCAATTGTGCACACTGCACACACGTTGCTTCAGTCCTGGCTTCTCTTTTGGATCAAAGCAGCTGTAGGAGAAAACTTGGGTGTGTCTGGAGGCTCTACCTCAGTTCCTGTTCCAGATGGCAGTAGGGACTGCACTCCTCGCTCTCTCCCCAGCGTTCCATCCCCATCCCAACATCATCTCCACCCCTACGTGCCCTCATGCTGTACAGCACATGCCCTCAGCATCATGTTACAATAACACTGTCCTCACTTTTTTTTTTTTTTTGGCACTGGGAATGGAAAAAGAAAGAGGTTAAAAAAAAAAAAGTTATAGGATGACAAGGACAACAGGGGAGACCTGAAATCGGGTCTGTGCATGAGCACAGCCATCGCTGTTGTTTGCACCTGAGCAGTCTGCACCCCTGGCTGGGAGGATGCCGGGGACTGCTCACTTACAGGAGTGGATGTTCCCTTGCATCAAATTCCCTTCTGTGACAAACAAACATTTCTACTGATGTAAATGGGCTGCTTTAAATGCATGTATAGGTTGATGTGCCACAATGGAGTTGGTGGAGGAAGGGGATTTTTGCAGTTATGCTGTCGTAGTGAGCTGGGACATGCACAGGGCAATGAGGGCTGTGCAGGTGAGGACAGATCCTGCCCCTTTCTTTCCTCTGACTGTCTTTGTATGGTGGTGTTTGGATCAGCAAAAATGAAGAGTTTTGCACTCTGTATTTCATTTTGTTGTGGTTAGAAGTGAACAAAAAATTAAAAAAAAAATTGCATTTTCCCCTCTACCATTCCTCCCTCTTAATAAAAGGTATCCTTGAGTGAACAGAAGTTTGACAAGGACTTACCTTGAATGGCAAATAGTGAGCTCTGGTGGCAGGATGGACAGTTCTATGTTTCTAATTAATGATTTTCTTCTTGCAAGTTTTGAAAAGTATGTCTTTAGTGAACTGATTTTTTACAATCATGTTTAAATTTGTGAACAATGACACCACTATTAAAATATTATAGTTATGCTCATAATCTGTAAGACTGTTTAACTAGAAAAGCATGCTGCATCAGGTAGAGATGAATGCCATGATTACTTTTATAAGATAATGGAGTCCTGAGTTTTTCTAGCTCTGTTTGTGCATTAGCCTGAAATGAACTTTCTTGCTCAGTGGTTTCATTTGTATCATCATTTTCAGTCACTAAACCATAAAAAAAACACACACTCCAATTCCCTGATCAGTTTTAAGCACTTCCTGAATTAGAGAGAGATTTCATGACTGCTTCTCAACCTAATAATGTCTGCCTTCATTTAAAGTATTGGCATCTTTTATGCATTAAATATTAAGGCCTCAGTCAGCTGTGATGCTTTTTGATTTATTTTCAGTTTTTTTCTCCTGTGGCTGCTTTGCCTTTCTCTGTTATCTGCAGGGACACTCGGCCCTGGCAAATTGCTGCCCGTGTTAAGGCTTGATCAACACGTAGTGATACCACCATGAGAAGAATCCGAAGTGGTAGGGTTACAGTTTCTTTTCCAGGAGAGCTGCATTGCGCAATTCCTCACATGCACCATTTAGGGACAGACTAACTACAGCTTATTCTGCTCCTCTGTGAAGGGATAAACTTTTGCAAGGTGAGCCCCTTCTCAGTGATGCACCAGGAATGGCACAAGCTACTCATACTCTTCTGGCTTCTGTAGAATAAAACTGTGTGATTTTGGTGTGTAAACATGTTCTCCTAAGCCAAAAGCTTAAAACCTGATCCCTTGGGTCACTGTGTTTCTCTACTGCTTTCCTTCACCCCTGTTTCAGGCCACATATACAAAGTACAGAGACCATGGCATGCCATGTATCGGGTGTCTCTGACAGCTGATGACACACTTGCAATACATGCATAGCACCAATATTTCCAAATGCAAGAGGGAGCCCAAAGCCTTCAAAGGTTTCATAAGACTTAAAACATTATGGTTTTTCTCCAGGTAGTTTTCCATGTATTTTAAAGTTTGAAAAAATATTCCTTGTTTTCAAACTGAACATATGATCCACCTGAAAAGCAGACACTGCACTGACCACATACCAGTGCTTTTTGAGGTCCTGAAGGGCACTCAGAACTACTGGGGTTTTTTGCCTGTTTTCTTTTCTATTTAAATTTTATATATTATTTGTTGTGATATTTATGAAAATTTGGGTGGTTTTTGTTGTTTTTGTGATTTTTTTGTTTATTTGAAGGGTTTTTTGTTAAGGAAAATCTGTGTGAGAAGAGATAACTAGAGCCAAAGCAAGTAAACCTAACATGATAAAATCTGGAAACTGTATAGCAAAGGTACTTCCAGTTTACTTTCTGTTTGTTGAAAACAATGCCTGTGCTTCCTTATATTTCACTATTGTATAGTGATGTATTTCTTCATTTTGCAAGTTATTTTTCAGTATTTTCAACTATTGTTTTGTGTACCTTTTTAAAGTGACATCATTCCAGCTATTTCTATGATGATTTCTCTGGTGGTAGTAAATGGAAATCCCAGCTGAGTTTCTGTCTAGGTACTACACAAATAGAGTAAAATCAAATGGCTGCATTTTGCAGTGTGCTGTCTGCTCTAGCTATTTAATATGCTCCCTCCAGAAGTGTTTACAATTTACAGAAAAAAAATGTAGGTTGGTCTTGAGGAATTTGCTGCTACATACTCATAAAATATATTCTTTTTACTAAATATTCAATATTTAGTATTTCAAAAGTCTCTTGCTTTAACTGTAGCTGTCTGAAGTTCAGACTACTGAGAAATAAAATTATATTAGATGAGATAAAAAGTTTTGGATAAAACTCCATCTGAATTCTAGTTTTTATGTTTAATCAGGGCATGGCAGGCATTTGCATTTATTGATGTAATACTGCCGACCAGAAGAGTCAATGCTTACAGAAAGATCACTGGAAGCAGCAGCTGGCACTGTCAACAGATTAAAATTAAGAAAGAATTATGTCTCTATTAATTGAATAAGTAATCATTTTACTTAGAAAGATTTTAATTAAACTTAGTCTCATTACTCTTAGTCCTCATTACACACTTACATGGACTAAATGTCCATGATCCTGGAGTAAAATATGGTTAGAGAGAAAAGAAAATGGGGGAACAACAGATAAGACATTTGAAAAGAGTGATAAGTAACCTGTAGTAAGGACACAATATTTGTGTAATTCTTGCAGTAAAATTTTGAATGTGAAACAATACTAGACAGATTTTCACTGCAGAATTTCTGGTGGATTTGTTGACTTTTTTGTATAAAATAATATGAGCCAATGTATGCACAGAGGTTATCTTGATTTTCATCGAGTATACTACACCCAAAAGATCAAGCTAAGGCTGCCTGTCCAAACTCAGTTCTGTTGCTCTATAAAACTTCTGCTCTGAGCAAGAAAATATTTGACTCTGCCTAGGTTACACAGTCAATTATCAGGCTTCCAGGTCTTAATTTTGAGTATTTTCTCTTGCATCATGGTGCTTGTCTTTTATTGAAAGCTAGAGTACTTCTGCAGGTCACACTCCTTGAGATAGTTGTTTTTATGAACTTGCCTCAGAAAAAAAAAAAAAAGAAGAAAAAAATCACACAGTGAGTGAAACACATTTGTATTTATTCCATGTCTTTAACTGAGCTCTGGGACAGAAGAAAAAGCATATTAAGAGATGACACTGAATGGAAATGAATCAATATGAGAGAGCAATGCTTGTGACTGATCTAAGGCAGAAGAGACATTTCGCAACCAGGGATGGGGGACAAAGATCCTATTAAGAAAGCCCAGGTTATGACTGGGACACCACAGGGAGAGCAACTCCATCAGACACAGAAATAAATCTTGCAGGCAGCTCCAAGCCATGCACAGTCTGAGTGATGTGGCAGCGAATAACCGTTCCCAGAACTCTTGGAGAGCATCGCAGCATAAACCAAGCAGACTGTCATTGTCCAAGCAAATAGAAAGTGCTTTGTTAATTCTAAGTAGGAGTCAAGTGCACCAGTCGCTGCTGCAGCTGCAACAGCTGCCTTAACTTGGGAAGGGAAGCCACAATTGGCAGAGGGGAAATGGGCCAAACTTGAGTCTTATTCTTGAAGGTGAGGATATGTGAAGAGGGGATGTGTTTGCCTTATCTCACTGCCATTGTGGGAGGGAGCTGTGTTGCTGCAGAAGTGTGAAATCTGGAGTGCAGCACTTGCACGTCGTAGTTGATACTAAAAAGTGCCTGTAGGCACAGCAGGGTTGCAGGCTCTGGCAGGCATCTGCAGGCAGAAAAAGCCTTTTGTCTTTCTGCGTGAGACATTTGCATTAGGCAGAGCTGGTCAGAAGCTGCTCATGTCAACAAGGCCTTGCTGAAAACCTCCCTAAGAATGCAGGGAACGTTTGTATCTACAAACAGGTTTACAAGCAGACTGCACCTCCAGAATAAACGGTAGTGGTGGCAGACATGCTGTCTTCATCATTTGGTAGCAGAGCAGTGTAATAAACTGCTTTATACATAAACTCATTTATACATATATTGATCTGAAAAGAAAAAAAGCAACCAAATAAACCTGACTGGACATAGATGAAATGTGGAGTTTAGTTAACTAAATTATTTTTGAAGTCCTAAAGATATTATCATATAATGACCAGAAGAGCATTACCCATGTCAGATTTGACAATTAAAGGGCCACGTTGTAATTTTATCTGCATTTTGAAGAAAAAAGGACAGGGATTCATAAGATATTGCATTAAATACAGTAAAGTGGATACATGAAACAGAGGCAAGCTGGTAGCAGGGAAATTGTTGGGCTCCTAAAGCAAAACAAGCATGGATTTGTTGACACAGGCTGCAAAAGAAACCCAACTCCATTTGTTGCGCACCAGCAGCAGACTGCTGCTATTCAGCAGCCTGTCCAGACAATTAAAGGAAGACTTTCAGTCACTCACCAGCTGGTTTTTAGAAGGAAGAGGGCAAGGGAATCCCTTGTGATGATTGATGCAGCTAATCCTCTGTAAGGATGAGTAGCAGTTCCATCTTGCCACACCACTTCAAAGGAGAAGCAGGGATGGAGTGACCTACTGTGTCACCTGAGGTGTGACTTGATTGTCAGCAGCTCAAGGCTACCTCAAATTAACCCTCTGCCTGCTTCAGGTTAGAAAAGCTGTGGGTAAATGAGATTTGATCAGACCTTATGCTTCTTATGCACCCGGATTCTTCTGTTTCATCTGTTTCATCAGGAACTCTCTCCTGTCTGCCGCTGACCCAAACTTTCATCCTCTTCTCCTTGTTGTGGTCTTCAGAATGGCCACACCGACTCTTATGCTACCACTGTATCGTGTTCAAGGCAAGTAACACTATCTTGGCTGCAAGGTCAGCTTTTCTCTAGGCCTTTGCTTGGCAGTGTATATGGGCAGGTAGTTCTTTGAGCTTCCAGTACTACATGAATAACAATGTTTTCTGCTGAAACTATAACATGTATTTACAACTTAGATTGCTGATAAATCTTTGAGGAAATTCTGGCTACAAATTCTGAGCTGTACAAATATTGGTTAATTGTCAATCTTACAGGTGGGTGGGATTGTCAAAATAAGAAACAAACTATTGAAGATTTGTGATTTAAAATCTGAGTCATATTTAGGGTTGCAAAATTAGAGACTAGAACAAGTGGAACCCAGATTTTCAGTACGTACAATTCATTCAACCTTTGGATTCATAAACCCAATATGATCATATATTTGGAAACTGGTGTCAAAAATGCTGGGACTGCCAGAACGATGAAGAAAGAGACAGGTAGGTGGAGCAAACCACCGGTGTGATTTGTCTCTTAGAGTGTGCCATTTCCTTGTGAAAATGACACTCTACACATATCTACTGTAGAAAATTATGTTTGAAAAAGCAGTCTTACCACAAGAATTAGCCAAGGGTTACGTGATTGTTTTTCCTATTTACATCAGAAGGATGCAGACTGTGGAGGAACAGTACCTTATTTAAATATCAGGAAGGAGGGAGATAAGGGCTTTGATTCAAGTATTTTGTATGGGAAAGTCTCAGGCAGCGAGCACAGGATGGAGCAGCCTTAACAGCAAGACATAACTGTTCCTGAGTGCAGCAGCAGTGGAATTATTGCCACCTGACAAAGTTCGTGTTGATGCTTAGAGGCAGCATCTGTGGGCTCAGGCAGCATTTCAAAGCAACTCAAATACCATCAGCTAATAAATCCGCCAGTATGTGAAAGTCTGAATTATGTTGATGTTGTTGGCTAGCACTGCTGAGTTTGGGAAAGGAAGTTATGAGTAACTGGCTCCCAAAGGGGTTTTCCTATAAACCCCAGGGCTTTGCTATAAACCCCTTTGCTCTAAAACCCTTGGGAACACATTTTATTCAGAATTTCACATGGAAGACTAGAGCTTAAACTATGAAAGAACAGAACTCTTTCATTTGCTCTTTCTTTAAAACATTGTAACAGATCCTGTACAAAGAAAAGTCTGGGCAAGATGGGATTTAGACTCTTACGCTCCCTGTGTAATTTAAATGCTTTTGAAAATCCTACTTATTGTGAAATGTATTTATTGAAGGGTATCAGAAAGCTTGATAAAATGAACAGAGTTGAAACTAACTGCTTTGGGGAATATCTCAGTGACTTTTGTTTTGCAGAGTAGCAGGTGTTTGTTGAGTCAGGGGGACCAACATTGCCGAGGTAACAGCCTCCACAGCAGGTGGGAGGTCATGTTCCTGTGCCCACCCTCTTCCACTGTGGAATCTTCATAGACGATCAACATCTGTCTACAGATCGAGAATAGATACCTATTCCCAACTTGTTTCAGTAGTTTTTAAAACAGGCTTTCCTCCAGATGACTAGGCTACTACTCTTGCTGTGCCATGGACATGTTTTCACCAGTACTGTTTGTGAGTACAGTTGGAAAGATGGGATTACTTGGAATTTTGGTGCTGTGCATGATGAGAGATTAGGTATACATGTGGTAGATGACATAGTTCTTTATGTGTATTAAAGATGACTTAGCTGTCATGTATTTTGCACTATAAAAATAATAATGGGCACGGATAAAAATATGATTAGCAATTACAAATAATATTTTCAAAAGCACATAAAACCCTCATCTGTTAAATCAATAAGCAGTGATTTGATTCATCTGATTCTGAGGATTAATTCTGTAAGCCAGCTTACTGTTCTGATCTGTGGAGGAAAAGGAAACTTGAATGCTATATTAAGGTATGTTTCACTCTGAGCAATAAAATTGAGTGCATCAGAAAATCAGGTTTGACCTGAGGTTGATCTATTAGGTTAGACTGATGGCAAAAAAATCACTATTTAATTTAGGAAGCAAATTCTACAGATTCTAATAATTCTCTAATTGACATGTAAGTGAATACAAAATGTGAATTTATTTGAGTAACAGGAAAATTAACCAAAAGGCTTCTTGGCATATGAGGGGAAACAACCTGGTTCGGTAATGATCTTTCCCTTAAATTATGGGATAACATTTGCAATTATTATAAGAGTTTTGGCCAGACATTTGTTTTTAAAAGGGCTATTTGTCCTTAAACTGAGACGTGAGAGCAGCTCTGTTTTTAGAAAATATCCTCTGAATGAATGAGGTGAGTTATTCCAGCAGACAGAGAGCAGATGCACTGCAGATGAAATCACTGCCCTGCAGAAAAACTCAGGAATGTTGTGTGGTACATAACACATTGTCCTGGGATCTGTACACTGTGAGCAGGCTCTTGCATTACTCATAACTTCTCAGTGTTTGTCCACTCTGTTGTGGACATTGATAAATAGTTTCCTGCCGGGAAGACTTATATCCAAAAAGTTTCAGGTGACTAAGCATCTGACTTTGCATAAGCATTTATTTTACTGAAATCAAACACGTAAACATTCATACATGTATTCCAAAATGCATTTGCATATGGTTTTGGTTATAGTATTTAGAGATGACAATATAATGCACATTCCATATTCCTTTCAAATGCCTAGTGAGTGCTCAGCTGTGCAGAATTGTAATCTGGCAGTGACCTCTGCCCACTGAAGGCTGTTTCCTGTTGTCTTTCTGCCACTGTGATGGCTCTTCTATGCACTGCCAATTCTTTGTGTTTAATCAGGATATCTGAATCTTGAAAAAAGTCTTGATATTTTTCTATTCAAAAAATAACTGTAGGTAAGTCAATAATAGGTTGATTATCTTTCTCTGGAGATGTACCTTTTTAGTGGCTACTTATTGATTTCTTCTTCTAACTACAGCACAGTACAATAAAATGACAGAAACAATATGCATAATTTGGTGATTCTTACTTAGGCAGCATACAAAAAAGGAATTAATTTTTCCTCTCCATCATCAAAATCAGATGCTACAAGAAGGATATTAAAATTTTAGAATTACCCCTTATATCTTCCCTGAAGCCTTTCACTTGTATTTGTCCATGTATTCATTTTATCACTGGGTAACATAGGGGGGAAAAATCAATTGACTTAAAATATTTTTTTCATACAGTCTCATTACTTCAGCTTTATCTTGCTGATCATGCCTGCACTTGGTTGTTTTGTACAGACTCTCTATTTTTCTCCCCTTATATTGTCATCTCATTAAAAGTGAAAAAAACCCAAAAGTGAAACTCAGACAACAAGAGGTGCCTTGCATCCCCTCCAAGTCTTTAGTTAGTCCATCAAGTAACTTCTTTTCCTGGCAGCAGCTGAAAGCAAACTAGTCCAGAGATGAATTTGTCCTGCAGCCAGTCACTCACACTGACAATCCCAGTTCCTGGCCATAGGGACCACCGACAAGGAATTGTGTTCTCCCCATCCTCTCATGGGAAGGTGCTTGTGGGCGAAACATCTGGCTGACTGGGCAGTGGTTGCCTGGGAGGAGGGCATGTGAAGCCTGGGTGCCCTTGCCGTGTGTCCTTCCGGGCAGCGTGTTCCAGGTGTCTCCAGCAGCAGTCAGACCTGTGGGAAGGCTTGCTGGGAAACACCATGTGTGAAGTGTGGGGAGGAAAATGGGAGGACACTAACCCTTCTGAGCTGCACCTTTAGTGGCCCAGCATCGCAATTTCTGCTGTATGTCGTTGTACTAGTGTGTTCCTTTTCCCCTTCTTTTCCCAGCTTGATGGACTTTCAACACGCTATTTTCCCACCAAATTAATTGTTTTCTGATTTTCCGACTGGTTTTGCTTACATGAAGTCCCTTCTAGGCTCATCCAGGTTCACTTCACAGCAAGGGTGTCAGCGTGCTGTAAGTGCTCTCAAATGTTTCCTTAACAAGTGGCAGCATCTTATGTCTCAACCCTGTGTCATTTTTTGACTCCTCTTTTTCTCTCTTTATGACATAACATTCATTTACGGCTTTTCATTAGTCCCTAGAAATCCCAGAATTTCCTTTCCTTTTCTCCTGATTGATGAAGCTTTTAGACTGGTTTAGGCCTTCTGGCTGAAGTCAAACCACTCCAGATTAATCCGGCATAAGCAACATCAAAGACCTTGCTGCTCACTTGCCGTATGATTGTTATGATTTTCTCTTCCTCGCCTTTTTTTTAATATTATTTATAAACAACAGCAGATTCAAGTTCTTTGAAGCAAAAAGCATTTTCTTATATGTATTTGTATGATTCCTAGCATAAAGCTAGGCTGTCTTAGGGTCTCTGTGTAATGACTACAGTATTATGTTATACACTGTAAAAGCAATACAAATACAATATAAAATTGTTGTTGAACACAATTAGATATGCTAGGGAGGAAAAGTTTGTATTTAATTTCTAAACAAGGTTTTGGGGAGTCTTGTTTTGATCTCACTTCCCTGACCTAGGTAAGGATATATATTCAGCTTTAAAACCAGGCCAGCAGACCTACAGTTCTACCTGTCACACCTACCTCATCTCACCCCTTTTGCCACTGAGCTTTTCAGTGTCATCTCCACCCTCTCTCTCTGCTCAGCATCTCTCTCTCTCTAAGCCCAGAAAACATTGTGTCCCCTCCTCTTGGATCAGTTAATGTAAAAGCTTGGCAGAGTCTTACCCAAATTACCTGAAGTCATACAAAACAAACAGTTGAAAGGTGGAGAAATATAAACAATAGTTTCAATTATCTTGCTTATTTATACAGACTGAACTGAGTTGCGGATAATTCTGCAGTAGATCAAGTTGGGAATTTGATAGTAGGGTTTGTAGCTTCTGTTACACTGCTTGGAGTTCTACTTGGTCTTGTGGGTTTTGATTTCTCCCATGTAGAGTTTCAAAACTTTTCAAAAATTATGACTTCTGACTTCCTCAATCTGAGTTTAGCTTAGCTCTTTTTTGTAGCACTAGTTGTCCACATTATCGTTTGTTTGTTGTCCACATTTTGTTGTTGTTGTTGTTTGGGGGATTTTGCTGTTTTTTGAAAACAAACAGAAAGTTGGGTATAGGTTTTTTCACAAAATAAGTGAAACTGATGTGGGTTTTTTCCCTCTCAGACAGTTGCTAACTATGTTAAATCAGATTTTCATCAAAATGAGATCATTAACCTGCTTATATTTTTTCAGAGATTTAATTTCTGGGACAAGGTATCATGTCACACCTGGGATATCAAACAAGCCTTGTCCTATTTGAAAAGGATTAAATCTTTTCTTCTTCTGTCTGTGCCTGCGGCTTGCAGTGAGCATGGCAGTCTGCACACAGATCCACTCTGTAAACAGGACCTTCAAGATAAATTGTCCATGTGCACTTGCATCATTTGCTCTCCTTCCTCTCTTTCAGGGTCGCTTTAGTCTCTTGGGATTGTGCGAGTGAGCAGGCATAATGCACTCTGTCTGCCAGTGCCCAGTGTGGAAGGAGGGCATGTGTAGATCCATCCTGAAGCTGTTGCTGACTGAGAAGTGTTTAATCCTGAATGTCTATGGAAATGTACTTGAGGATGGCACGTCTGGAAGAATTCCCGCTATCTTTTTTCTCTTGAGTTGCACCAGATAAATTTTACTCCTGAAAGTTTGCACCAGCTGTATATTTTGAAATGTCAAATTTCAGCTATGTTTTCTTTTTTTTAGCAGACTCATAGATGCAACACAATGAAAGAAGAGGGATTTCAGAAACTCCGTACAACCACAAAGCCATAATCTTCCCATTTGTGTAGACATTTCTCAGGCATTGAGAATAATTATAGACAAAATTACTGCAAGTATTAACCAAGAGCCATTTAACCCTGGAATATGCTTCATCTCCAGCTGCGGGAAGAACCAGTGGTATTCCCTCCCCTGTAGTTTCAGATTACCATATTCCTAAAAATAGAACTATAAAACCCAAACTGTAACCAGAGAACCATCCAAGCTAGTAAAAACGTTTTTTAATTGAAAGGGCACTTTGAAATCCCTATACTGAAAAGACTGAAATCATTTATGGGTGTCTTGGAGGAGAGGGAAGGAGGAAATGTTTCCAAGAAGAGCGGACTGTTCTTTTAATAATAAAATATAATCAAAACTACTGCTTTGCATTTAGAATTTACAAGCTGGCAGTGGCCTACTATGTGCCATATAGAGAGCAGTGAAAATAATCGGTCACGCTCACTGATGCCGAACAACCACTTTGTGCTATCAAATAACAGCAGTGGCTGCCCCCTGACCAAGTAGCTGGTCAGTAAAGGGGGAGGATTTCTTCTTTTGAAGTGTGTGTGAATGTAGAGATGATCCAGCCACATTTCTACTTCCCTCTCCTTGCAGTTGGTATATCAAAGCAAAGGAAAAGGGCTCTCTGAAGGACAGGAATTTTCTGACCATGTTTATTTGAAGAACTTTCTGAGTTTTGTGACCTACAAGAAGCTTGCTCTAAGATAAAGGGGGCAATCCTGAGCAACAAGGATCTGTGGTGATCGTGAGTACAGATGATGGACAGGTTTAATCTTCAGGTTTCTATCCTAAGCACAGAATTGGCAGCACTGAGAAATAACATAGGGCTCATGCCTGGTTACTGTTACAGGCACATTTCTAAGAAGCTGAGGTTGATACCCATCTAATGAAGGAAGTTTGGATAAGATCTCTTTAGCAATTGTTAGGAGAAAAAGCAGAATTTTCACTCAAAAAGAACCTTCACTCAAAATTAACAACTTGAACCTTAATATGGTAGATATGATGTGACTGGACTCTCTAATAACTGAATTTCTTTTTGATTTTTTTTTAAAAAAAATTATTTTAGCCTGCTTGCTGACCATGAATCATAACTTTGTTCCAAGAGGGAGGGAAGATTCCACACTTTTTGCTTTTCAGTGACTTTCAAACTAAGAGCCCTCAGGACTTACTGTATCTCCTAAATACAGTCTCACTTTGAAGTCTAGACTGGAGGAGTTAACTGTAAGCCCAAGTGAATGCTCTTTTTTCCCCTTGAATATGAAAGTTGATACTATATCTAGGAATACTGCCACTTTAAGCATTGCTGTAATTAATTCTTCCAAAGAAGCAGCAGACAGCCAGGCCACATATGACTTCTGTCATCTCAGAAAAATCTAACAGAGAATTCTCTCTGAGTCAAAGGTTAAATATATAAGCTGTAAAGTGGGCATTCCTAGGGGGCAAAACCAGAAGCTAGACCTTGATTTTAGAGATCTGGGACACTGGAAGGAAATTCTGATCAAAATTATGTACAGGGCTCTAAGTAGAACTGACCAAAAGAGCAGTTACCACCTAGAAGATCTTTGGTACTTCCAGTAGGGAACAAGCATGGACAGATGAGTGAGGAAATGGGGGAAAACCAGGATACTCAGAGAAAATAACTACTAGATCTCTGAGGATTTTAACCTGGCCAACACACTAATGAAAATCTCTGTTGTGATTGAAATGCAGACCACCACAGAACACAAAACTGTATTGAATGAGATTTTCAGGTGTCCTTTGAGAGACAGTGATTTTCATGCAGGGGGCAAAGTCATTCCTTAGTCTACGATGACACTGGACTTGTAAATAATTTGTCTGGAAAGAACTGTCTCTCAGTAACTGTGTATTCTGGGACAAGTTTGGGATAGGTTGGTTATCTATATTTGACATTGGATTAATTAAAAATAAAAGGGGCAGCAACATATTAAGGATAAATGATGCTGTGATACCTGAACTTCTACATGACAGAAAGCAAGACAGAAATTTAAGAACTGCTAGGCCTGAGAGGAAAGAGGGGTTGAATATAAAGGACAGAGACTTTTGATGGTGAAACAGTATCCAGGAAGTGAGATAGGAAATGGGAGATTGTTTCCTTGCCCAGAAATATGAGAACTAAGCCATTTTCTGGCAGCAAAAATGAGCCAGAGTGGAGAGGAGAAACTGGATGGGCTTCAAGAGGTTGAGTGAATAGCAGGAGGGATAATAGGAGAAGATTGCAGGGTATGCAGCATGTGCAGAAAGCCTTCTGAGGCACAGGGGACAAGGAGAGGCTCTGAGAAGGAGTGAGAGATGCGGCAGACATTTATGGTATTTTGGTACTGTATGGATGTGGGGAATAATGAATAGTATGGAAGGAATTATTTCATAGATCTTGTATGGGATGTCAAAAGAAAGATTGAAGAGAACAAAAATAGTATAAAAAAGGTGGAAAAGATGGAGGCGGGAGAGAGGGGGAGAATGAGGGCCAGGAAATGCGGGAGGTATTTAAAAATAAGGGAAGGAGTGGGAAAGGCAGATAAGGACAGAAAGGACAAGGGGAAGGAGAAATTTTATGGTGATCTGTAAGTATGAATCCACTGAAAAAAGTGATTTATCTAAAAAAAAAATTAAAATTGAATACAGTATCAGTATACAATACTGTATGCAGTTCATTACATCTTTTATCAGATACTCCCTGAACTCTTTGCAGGGCTAGAATACATAGGATTTGAATTCTCTACATAATTTGTCTTAGAGAGGCAGTCAATAAATTAACCATTTAAACAATATTCACAATCTATCAAGTGAAATCTCAGTTTATGGATTTTGTGAGATAGGGTATTTTGGTAGTTGCAATATCTGTGCAGACAGACTCCACTCCAATAAAATGAACTACTTTTCTTGGTGGCCTGTGGTAAATTTCAAAGTTCTGCTACAATTTATGAATATATTTTTAAATTATGTAATAAAGAAAAAGAAATCAAACACAATCTCTCAGCTGATGGACCCCACAGGCGAGGAAATGTGTCACATGGCTCCTGTGTCTCCAGTGGTATGAATTATTTCAGCCTGCTGGAGAAGAAGAGAGTAGGGAAAGAGTGAAAAACAGGCATCTTTGTTGAGCGTAACCCAAGCAGACTCTATGGGCTTGACGCATAGAAGGCTGTGTTGTGTTCTCTGGCCTGTCATGCCTGTGGTCAGACTAGACAGTCTTTACCAACATTCTTCAGTAGAAGATAACATGGAAGATAAGAAGGTATCAGTGAGAACTGGGATACTGAGGTTAGTACTTTATCTGTTAAAAAACAATGCTTTTCATTAATAGATTTGAAAGAAGTTCTCCAATAAACTAGTGAAAACTTTCATTAGTCCCATTTCAAATGGGGAAACTACACTGAATATTCATTATGTTATAATTTACTAGGCAATATTGTATCCAATGATATCAGGGACATTCTTCAGCCAGTTAGAGAAGCACAAGATGTCACAGATTTTGATAACTTGATTCTTTTCAGTCTTTAATGGTGGTATCTCCAGCCATATGTTTCTTGGCTTTTTAATGTATTGATCACATCTATTTGGGATTAAAGAATTATTATCATACTTTCTTGAACAGATTATATTTGTTCTTGGCATCTGTTTGAATACTGGCTGGGATTGTTTCCTGGTTGGCTTTGGAGCACAAGTTGTTTGGGCAGATATGGGGTAGATTTCTCATGACTGTTTTGTCCTTAGAATGCCTCACAAAGCAAGAATTTCCAAACCATCAGTCATAAATCTCTCTCTCTTCCTTTACCAGCAATGTTAATACTTTTGAACTAATAGAGGTTCAAAAGTTCACTAGGAAAATCTTGGTTTCATTGTTCATTGAAAAAGCTTTTATTCGTACGTAGCTGTAATTCAACATCATGTTAACATCAGCAGGGTACATAGCACAGTAAATGTTCACATGTTTTGACTAAAACTCCAGCAAATTCTAATATAATTAGTAAAATACCTTGATGGTTTCTCCACCATTCTGCATCATAGTCTTGCTGGTTTGCTCAGGCTTCTGAGCTGGTTTGCTCTGTTTGGATCAGGATGCTGGTATTTTTCCTGAAATACAGCTGTCCAGAGTGACTGCATTAGCCAGCTGTGACAGCTAAGATTCTCAGGTTCTCAGCAGTATAATTTCAAAAACTGCACCTGGAAATTTTCATGGTCCTGTAATCAAATAAGGAAGAGTTTAAGTAGGCTACTTTTAAAAGATTTGGGACTTGCTACTGGAGTTTAAGCTTCTGATTGTAAAGCTGAAAGAGCGAATAATGACCTGCTGGAGTAAGGGAAAGATCTGGCATATATGTTTGTAAGGATCATATTAGATTTCTCTGATAAAATCAAATTCTGAGCAGGTTTCCTTCCCACATGGACAGTGTCCCTTCCTAGTGCCTCCTTCTAAGCAGTGATTTTGCTCTCTGACTGGAAATAATCCTTCCCTTATTGGTGTTATCCCCAAGCCTGGGTTCTTTCTCTGCTCTGCTGTTCCACTCTCTCTGCTTCTTTGCTTGTCACAAAGAGGCCAACAGTTGCAACATTTCGGGAAACACAGATCTTATGTGGAGTATATTGCTCCAATCCTGTACCTCCAATCCTGTTCTCACTATGGTGTGGCAGTGCATGGTGCCAGGCTCCCTAACTGAAGTAAGACACCCAGCTCGAACCTCTTGCTGTAGCTATGGGGAATGGAAACCTCTCCTGAGACAGCAGGGTAGGCTTTGCTATCCTTGGGTTGATCTGTCTGTGGCTGTGACAGCCTTATTGTGGCCACGACTGAGAAGCTCCAGAACTGCTGTGGGCTCCTGGCAATGTTCTCACTGTGAAGTTGGAGGTTTTGAGAGGGTGGCAGGAGTCTGCTTCTTCCTTAAAATCCTAAAATAGGGATGGGAGAATAGAGAAGAACACTAGAAATAGCTTGGGGTTTTTTCCCTCCCTTCATCTCATGATTTTCTTTCTCGCAGTGCAATGTTCTGCAGCCTTCCTGCTGCTGCAGCCCTCCTCAGACCATTCTCTGTCTCCCTGCTGTTTTTCCTCTGGGGCTGTGGCTTTCATGCTCAGCACCAGCATCCCGTAGCTGGGAAGAAGCCTTTGGGGAAGGCAGTGAGGCCTCCAGGGCGTTTGCTGGCAGAGATCATCCCCACAGACTCTGCCAGCCTCCAGCTGGCAGCTGTGTGCTCCCAGGAGCCGCCAAAATACAGATGCTGCAGAGCTATTGGGCTGGAAAATTCCCACAGGAGTTGACCACACTGTTGCTCTTTTACCCAGCTAGGCAAACCCGCCCAGGATGTCTAAATTAGTCACTATTGGGAACTTTGCATTTTCCCCAATACAGCAGAAGTAACTAGTAGCTGAAAAATTACTGATCTCCATAAGAGTGCATAGCTCAAACAAACTTCTGTATTAATCCACAAAGAAAATATATGAATCTGTGAGAAAAGCTCTCAATGTTTTCAAGCTGTCTCTGTGCCCCAGTCTCTGCTGAAATGCTGTTTCTCCTTCTGCCTGGTGTTCAGGGCTATGGACTGTCCTCCCTGAGTCTGAAAAAGGAGGGGAGAACCTAGGCAAGTGCAGAAGGAGCAGTGATGGACAGAGGACAAGATAAGATGATAAAGCTGCTAGATACCTTATAGGCTACAGGTGTGAAAGCTGGGAGAGACCAGTGTGAACTGTAGGACCGGTATGTAAAGTTGGAACTAGCACCATAAGAGACAGTTTGAATCCAAGATAAAGTGTGTCAGTGTGAATTGTGAGGCACTCTAATTAATGTCAGGCTGAAAGGGCCAGAATAATTTATGAGACAAGATACAGGGTTGAGAAGCACACAGTTAATTAATGTTGAGATGGTAGGCATGCAGGATGGAGGGTAAGGGATCCAGATTTAGCCATTTGGAATTTAGGGAAAAAAAATAAGTCTTTTGTGTGACCAAACAGAAGTCTGTGCAAGTATATGTAATTTATGTGAGTTATAGGATATTTGTCACTGTTGCAAAACATTGCCTGTTTTGAAATGCTAATGGCATCTTGCATCACTGGGCCAAATTCTGCTTCAGAGACACTAGTGTACTGGCAAATTCACCAGGACTGCTCAGACAAGACAGTAAAATGTAAGCAATTGACTTTTTAATTTTCAGAATCATATTGCATGGCGGTCCTTGACAGCATGCTAAAAACATCTACATTGCAGTTATTAACTCAGTGTTTTTCCTGAGTTACAGAAAACTTGTGAAAAATCCTAATGTCTGACTGAAATCATTTACACTCATTTCTCACTTATGTAGAACTAAAAAGGCCCATAAAGTTACTGCAGAATTACACTGATAAAGGGGAACTGTTCTCTATAGAGTATTGTGCAAAATCAAATGCAAAAGGAGATTTAGACTCTATAACAACAGGTAAATCAGAAGGATGTTAGAATCCCTACTCCAGGGACGTAGATGGAGAGAGGCACTGTGCACTAGGCATCCATACTTTCCCTAGCAGTGCCTGCTGTCTCTAGGAGCTGGTGCAGCAGCTGATGGAGCAAACGCTCCTGCAGAAAGAGGAAACACGGTGGTGCTGCAGGGATTGGGCAATGGCTGCTGGCTGCTGCTCTCAAACCCATCAGCGAGGATCTGCCTGGGACCTGTCTTCTAGGGCAGCATGTGGTTCGCTAAATGTTTTTGCAACTGTAGGATGGCACACATTCAGGTGGCTTTCATTCCTTGACAGAATTTTAAAGAGATGTTAACAAGGTTTACACTTTTTGGTTTTGACAGTCTCTAAAAATTACCTATTTAAACCTTCTTTGCCTCTCTGACAACACAAAGCCCAGCTCCTCCTTCAGATGTGAAAAGCCACAGTGCTCAGGGCAGGACTCAGAGGACAGTGCCACCACTGCCCTTCTGCCCCACCAGTGGAGTCTTGGTCAGTGGTGCAACTCTGAGTGCCTTGTGCCCGTGCTGCTTACAACTGAGAGATGGGATCATTTCCATGCTCAACAAATTCAGTGCCTCAAATTATTTGAGGGAGAAGCAGTAGCATTTTAACAGCTGAGTAGCTTTTGTATTGTTCAGCCTTTCATTTTAACAAAAAAGGGGTGATTGTTTTTAGAAGATCCATTAATAATAGAGGTGTACAAGAGAAGCATGCTTGCATGACCGAAGTGTTAGTCTTGATAGCTATCTTTAAAGGAACTCCTCCTCATTACTAGATCTGGCACTTTCCTCTCACCTCTTTCCAATTATGGACATCTCTACTGTCAGAACAATGAAGTCTCATTTGTGTGATGTGGGGCAGATTAAAGAAAGCCAAAGAAAGTACCTCCCTCACTAAGTTTAGCAAAGGAAGTTAACAAGACTTCTGGGAGACGCTCTAAGTGGAATATTGCAGCACACCAGAGGATGTTTAAATAACATGTAAGGACCAATACTTTTTTGCAAGTTAAGGACAGAGACCATAGAATCTTTCATTTCCAAATGGACATCTGGCAAATATTGATCTACAGTTGTATTTAGTGTGTAATGGAAAGTACAGGTTGTGACATGAGCAGTCAATAGTTTTTTAGATTATTGATCCCTACAGTGTCTATTGATTGTTTTTTAGCAGATAGCACAGTCTGTTTTTTCATTTAGCTTAGCTTAAAATAATTGGAATTGCAAGTTGTGTGCCTCTGAATGTGGAAAGGGACTCTATGCAAATATTGTTCCCCATCATTGGCAACATATAAAAAATAAATACTCACTTTTAACTGTTTTTTCCTCCTCTGTTATTTAGTAGGATTACTCAAATATTATAACTTTGATAAGATCAAAAAGGAAGTTGGCTTCAGAAGGGTCCAGATGTCACCATCTTCCCTTTTTTGTCTGACTTGAGTTTTTTTCCTCAAAAAAATTCTATGAGTGCAGTCAACTGTTAGAATGAACACATAAGGGATCTAGCTGCTATCTCTAGACATATAATCTTATCACTCACTCTCAACCCATCTGATATAATTGTTTGCTTTCTTCTGCAGAGAAAATATGCTGTGCCTACCACTTGGGGATTTTATATAAGGTTCAGCGAGTGCACTTGAGTGTACTGGATTTTACGAATTGTAAAATAAGTTGATAGTATCTTTTGTTCAGTTGAAACAAGCTGTACATGGGGAAGGACTGGGATACAAGAAGTGGCAGTAAACTGCAAGCCAGGTCATGCCTTGAGGTGTTAGTTCTTGTGATTGCTATTTATGTTCCAGTGCAGACTGTAGTCTTCCTTTTGACCAAGGCGTAATATTCCCACTACAGGCAAGTGCCAGCCAATGCTCCAGCCATTCTGTAAATAAGTTAATCCTGTGTTTGCATTTGGTCCCTCCTGCAAGAACTAGAAAGAGAACTGAGATGTTTCTTGTACAGACTCAGTGCTCATCTATGCTAACTTCTGGAGTAAATACAGTGTCAAATGTATGCATTGAGCAGTGCTGTTTGTGTTATCTAGACAAACTGAGAATGCATAATTTTGCTGTACTGTGTTTTCCCAGATCCAAGAAAACAAACCACAGATCTTTCTGCTGTTACCTAGCAAGTAACTGTATACCACTTTTAAATCAACAGCAGCAGGGGATGGAGCTATTTTTTCAGGTGTCATATATATCCTGATACACTGTCTGTCCTGAAGGTCATGAGTCAAATCATTCTGGGAAGAGATTTTATCTAGTCTGAAAACATTAATCACTTAAAGTTTTACATCTAAAACTAAGCAAACAAACAATCAAACAAAAAAACCCTAACTGAAGGGTAACAAAAATGAAAGCTACCCTTATAAATGTAAATAAAAAATGTCTTAAAAAATGGTGTAATTTGACCACTGCAGAATCAAAAACCAGGCTGATGAGTATTCTGAGATTTCACCCCTGACATTGTTTCAAGATAAATTTGTATAACACACCTATGAGGGCTATTCACTGTTACCACTGCCTACCTTTTTATTTAAGAATAGGGATTAAGAATTCAGTACATTTCATGTTCTGGTAGGATTACATGGCCTATTTGTTTAAAAGTAAAGACTTCTCTTTTTAGAGGGGAGTGAAAAAACTGCAAAAGCCTTCAGTTTCTTTCCTTAGTGTTACAGAAAGGTGAATCTGACATACAATGTGAAATCTGAAACTGAATCAAACTGCATAAAAGAACCTAGACTTACTTTGGTCAAGGCCTAGAGTCAGACCTTTCTTAAATGCAATTTGATTCCAGATGAAGGGCTGCAAAACATCCTTCCCCCTCAGTGGTGATTTGGGTTAAGAGAAGGTGTGTGGTTAGATTGGATCTGGGCCCATCTTTAAGAACTCCTATCAAAAACAAAGATGATTGGGCAAACTGCTAAACTTTCTTGGCTTTTATTGACATCAAACCAGCAAAGAAATGGGGGGAAAAAAGAGCTTTGTCATAAAGACAGCATTTTAGTCTTTAGGACACTGAAAAGTACTTTAACTTGATGTCTATTGCTGCTTCATTAGTTTTGCCTTCATTGTAAAGTAAAGGGTTATACAAGTGGCTGTAGAACCTAAAAGGCTGTTAATTGTCTGAAATAACACTGAAGCAGCTTTCTTCTGCAGTGTGGTCTATTTTAGCATTATAAATTCACTTTGGATGGGAGCTCCTCTATTAGAGAAAGGGTTTGTTTTTTTTCCCGATCTCTGCCTTTCTATGAAGGAAGAAGTCAGCATTTTAAGCATTTAAATGTCTTCTGGGCAGTAGCTATTTATCTCACAAGACAATATTTCAGGACATCTTTATTTTCTTTGAGAAACTCTGCAAAAATACAGTATAATGTCATTTATTGCTGGATGTGCATGCAGAGCAATATTGTTCTGTTGCCTGGTAACAAGCAAGAGGGAGGCACTTTGGAAACACTGATAGAAAAAGAGAAAGAGAAAGCTCAAATGCATCCACTTGAGCAGAAGACATATAAAACTGATATTTTTCCGGGTAGATCTGAAGAGGAGTTTGGGTCAAGGTACTCGTAGGGTTTTGTGAATTTCTTTCACATTGACAAACCCAGCAGGGTATTTTCTTGTGTTGGAATTTAATGACTAGGCTTATTTTTTCAAGCCATGTTTACAATTTGCATACTTTGGAAAGAGAAATGTTCCTTTTTTCTTAATATGCATTCTTGAATACTTTTTGAAGGTGTGTTCTCCTTATTAGAACACACTGATAGTGCTGTAACAAAACAAATACGCAGAAGTGTTTTGAACTGGTATTCATAAGAACTGTGAATGATCACAAGCATATTTTCAAAGCCAAAGCGCTCTGACAGTTTCTGAATTACTGAAGTCTGAGGTATCATAATAAAAACAATCAACGAGCAATAGATTTGCTGAGCCAAACAAACAACCACGAAAGAAAACCAGAAAATATTTTAGCTGGAGTTCAGTCTGGCCATTGCTTCCTGTTTTACAGGCAACAGAAAGTCACCACAGAAAGTCACTCACAGAAAGGCACAAGAGATTAGTTCATAGGCACCAGTTTAACCTTTGGCCAAGCTCAGCCAAAGCGTTCAAGAGGGTTTTAACCAGCTGGGTTCCGTGTTGTTCTCTGATGCCGCCCTGGCTTCCTGTTCTGAGCAGTGTCAGAGCCAGACGTCTTTTTGCATGGCCTTGCTCACCGCAGGGTGAGCAGGAAGTCAGGGCAGGTTGTTGCTGCAACATTTGTTTTGAGAAGTGAGAAGGGTTGTGTAGCCTAATTGGGATTTCAGATAGTCTTGAAATTTCAAGGTGCTAATTTGAACAGAACTGAACATAACTTTTTTTTTTTCTTTTTTTTTTCTTTTTTTTTTTTTTTCTGGCAGCCAGTTAAACTCAGAGGCTTTGTAAACCTTGTTGGCTTTACCTGTGGAGTAGTGTTTGACTCGTGCTGAACATCAGTATGTTAGCAAGGAGGAGTTGCATGTCTTTGCACATTGATCACTTCACTGATTGCTGTGTACTGGAAAACTCAAGGTCAGAGAGCAACTCCTCCCTAATAACCTTCTGTGGCATTCAGCTGGTGGCAGAGAGTTCACGGGCAGGGTGAAGAATGCATAATGAAGATCATACCCTTCAAATCGGTGGGTTAGCTTTTCACATTTCCTCTTCTAGAACAACTTGAAGATCATAAAAAACATAAGTAGACAAGCACTAGAAAATTCTCAATTGGGATCTCACTGATTAATGTTTCCTGCTTACTTATATAGGTAATGTATACATATCAAGACCATGAAGAAATTTTTCTCTAATAGAAAGCCTTGAAATTTTTGCTAAAATCATTAATCTAAATTATTTGATGACAGTCTGAACAAAGCTGGAAGATAAGCTCTCTTCTGACTCCATGATCATCTCACTAGTTAGCAAATTAATTTATCCTAGTAGAGTGGTTCACTGAGATCTTGTTCACGAGAAAAGCCTTGTTTTCAGTATGGCCCAGCAAAACCAAGTTATTTTGGAGCATAAGTGCCACACACAGCTGGACTTTCCTGTGAGGCCTCATAAAAGGTGTATCCTCTTTCCCGTCTGTGCTTGGTATCTCCGAGAAAGAACCTGTAAGTGACCACAAAAATCTTTGTGAATTTTTGTTAATGATGCTGCGTAGGAAAAATACATCAGTGATGAGGGCAGACATCCATTCAGTCAGTGTAGAGGAAGTATAAAAGCTCTCTGAGCTGTCTCACAGCACTGAAAAATCAACTTGCTGGATTATAGGGCAAAGAAGCAACACTCAGCTTCCATGCAGCAATATTAGCTTATGATTAGAGAGGCAACATAGTGCTGAGGTATCTTGATGTTCTTTTTCCATCAAAAAAGCTAACAAGTTTGGGGTCTGGTTATTTGGCCTGTTTTAAAAAAACACTCCCTCCAAAGATGCAGGAACAAGCAGTGCTGCAAGTGTTTACAAGAGAGCAACCGAGGGGTGACAGAGACCTAGCCGTGCTCTGGAGGGCAGGTTTGAGGTCACCCTCAGACCCTAGTGTGTCCTATCCTTGCAATCTCAACACACCAAAACACTGCAGAACAACAGGATGACAATTAGAAATACCTTATACTTACTGGAAGGGCTGGATTGAAATTTGCTACATTATTTATTCACTGAATACAAACTTGCATGTTTCAAATAATCTGGAGGGCAATTATTATTGCATAAAATATTTGTGCAATAATGATAATTGTGTATGACCTCATGAAGGGTTCAATCATTCAAAGCGCTGAATAGTCCGTGTCCATTGAACACAATATTTCAGGACAGGTTTAGCTTTACACAAGTAAGTAGTCCAATTGACCTCACTCAGGCCACTCATCTACTTAAATGTCAACATGTATCTAAGTGCTTTCCTGGATTAGGGCCAGAACATTTTGTCTTTTGTAAGACAAGATCTTCAGAAAACCTGTTGCAAATGGCTGTAGTTCTGCAGAGTCCTGGAAAGGCGAAGCAAAATATGAAAAAAGACAGTATCTCATTAAAATAGAGCTGTTCATTTATTTAAGGAATGTGGTTTATTGTTAATGATTGGCATTACTGCAGACAGGACTATTGCTATAGAAAGGCAACAATACTGGGGAATGGAAAGGAAACATGATTAGGTATTTGAAACATGGAATAGGCCTGACAAGCAGAGAAACTTTGCAAGAAATAGTGATTATCATATTAGTGACTCAGAGTTATGGCGTTCTTTCACACTATTTTGCAGTGGGGGACTATTTTGTGCATTACTCCTTCTGGAGTCCCAGCAATGGAGCTTCAAAACCAGCTTGCCTGAAGGACTGAGTACAGTGTTTCCTTCCCAATCCTTATCTCTCTGGAGGGTCTGAAGTCCATGAACTGCAGTCCACAAAGGTCCATTGTAGATGATTGCTCTTAGCAAAAAATGGAAAAATCCAAACACAAGTGATCCTCTCTACCGTGATGAAAGTGAATATAAGGTGAGCCCGAGCATGCCACTATGAATGAAACAGAATTCCCTTCAGGGTAGCTAATGTAGATGTGGTTTTGGAGGTCATATTCTCAGTTGGTGTGGCCAACCTAACTTTATGCTTGTATTAGTAGCTAGAGAGTCTTTAATTGATGTGTTGAAATTTTCAACTGCTGCCTCTGTAGAAGAAAGAATTGTCCTGTATGTAATTCATCTTAGTTCAAAGCATGATAAAGAACACCCCGAGAGCCCTGTGTTACAGAACAAAATACAGACATTCAGATAATTTCTGTAGTTTTAATTAAGTCACAGGTCATAAGATGTAAAATATGTAATGTCATGCTGCTGCTCAGCACTTTTTGCTGGGCATAACTGGGAATAATCGTCCTCCTATTTGTATTATACCAGCTTTTTGCCAGTCTGAGAGCCAAGGAACCAGTATATCAACTATAGCTGTACACCTGACTATACATACTTCCACACACAGTACGACTCTTTAGGCTAAGGTCGAGCAGGAGGGAGGCTATAGCTAATTATAGTCTGCATTTGAAAGGAAAGCAGCTCTGTGTATAGAGCAGGATGTTTTAATATTTGGTGGATTTGTAATGGTCAAACTATTGTGTTGAAGTGTACAACCAAGCTGGAAGCTTTGCTTTGCCTGTCAGATATTTCAGAGACATTTGTGTTGGTGAACTGAAAGGTCAGTCTTTAACTACAAGTAAAAGGAAGAATTACTATGGAATATACTGTATATCCTACATCACCCCTATTTAAATTTAAAAATAGACTAGACAATTTCAGGAAAACTAGTTCACATATAATGTAACAATCTTAATGCCTTAGGTTAAAGATTTTTCTTCCACTGAATTAATTTTGGATTCCCACTGGATTTGTAAATCATTCACATATTAAAATTTTAAGTTGATTTCAAACCCCAGAAATTCAAATAGAATATCTATTTATGGAATCTACTGTTTTTCTGGACAATTTTTTTCTTTTCCTTGGGCAACTCATTTTTACATTTATAACCAGTATTTGTGAGGTGTTTTCCATGCTTAGTACTGGGAAACAGTGCAATACATTGTTCTTTAGCTTTATTTGCTCCTTTCACATAGTTTGTCTTGCTGGAAACATCTGCTTCATGTAACTTCATCTATTTTTTTCCAGAGCACAGCTTTGTATTTTATGGGGAAAACGAAAGGGTACTCACCACAAAATGTGGAACACAGAAAACTGTTGGGAATCTGCGTGTGTGTATGTGTGTGTGTACATAGTCATAATCCAGACATCACGCCGATTAGCAATGCGAAACAAAGCATGATTAATAATTCAACAAGCTAGATAGAAAAAAAACCCAAAGAAACTGTTTTTTCCTTCCAGATGAACGATATTTAAGCATTTTAAGTGATGCTCTTTAGTCAGAAGAAATTACTGAAATCAGCAGAATTGAAAGTTCTGAGATAATTGGTCAGAAAGAGCTGAACTTAGTTCTGAAGAGTTGGGTTAAACACACCTACATTTCTAAATACCCAGGAAACCTTTGTAAGGCTTTGAAAGATACAAAGTTAAGTAAATCGGTCTCTGAATTTCATTGCCCTATCTTATGTTAAAATGCTGTACTTAATGAAGATTAATCAAGATAATTTTCCTTTCATTGACACCATCACCCTTTACACCTGTACAGAATCATTTATGCAAAAGGACTGGTTTTATTATAGCGCCTCTTACCTGAGGCCTCAAATAAGATTAAAGTGTATATGGTACCTTAAAATAATGAAAAGAAATGAAAAAACAAAGACACAGAGTGTCAGAAATCAGTGGAGTTGGTGCATAGATACTGGTGAACCCTTTTGGCACACACAGAGCTTCCGCTATTCACTGCTCTTTATCCCAAATTCCTTCTAGCTGTGCATATATGCACCAGGAGATATTTTTCTAGGGAAAGACGTTCTAGAGAAAGATGATCAAGTGCTCAGGAAGAGGGTCTGAAGTTTTGGAGGTCCCAGTTCCTAAATTACCCAGAGAAGGTTGATGCAGTCTTTTGCGAGCAGATGGAAGATCACCCTGTTTGTGTTCCAAGCTGCAGATGCCAGCTCGGAACTGGATGATGCCACATATTTATACACTGTCAACAGCAGCGAGTCTTGATCTTGACTGGGGCCTTTAGTCTTCTCTGTAGCACAGATACAAATGTAGTTAATTTTTTAAATATTAAAATCAGTAATCTGATCTTCATAGATATGGAAATTCATGTTCTGTTTCTTGCTTAGGAAGAACTTAGGAACTTAAGGGGATAAAAGAGATAATTTTAAATGGAGAAAACCCCTCCAACCCTCTTTCCCCAGAAACGGACTTTATTAAGTATTGAAATGACTAATGGCAAATAGTCAAGCATGCATCTAGGCCTCTGCTGGACAAAACACATATGGAACATATCAATGTTGGCAATGTAGTGTGAACGAGAAGATCCCTGTGTCTCTTACGTCCTCATTGTATCTGAATGTGAGAAGCTCTGCGTTCATGATCATTCCGCGTGATTGGTCTAGTTTCCTTCTTCCCCTGTGCAGTCATAACCCTTGACAGCTAAGTCAAGTCCTTTCAATTGTATTGTAATGTAATATTTCAACACATTCTGGGTAATAATGTATTTTTATTCCATCTGATGACTATTGTTTAATTTCCTTCTGCCTTCTTTTTTTTTAGATGTTTTCCAATGACTAACAGTTCTTATTCTCTTTCTCCTAGCATTGCTTTCCATCTACCAATTCTGTGACTTTATCTACCTCCCTAATTTTGACTTGCCCTTTCCCTCACTGTGCACTCTTTTATTTTTCCCTGCCACTATATTAGTGCTATGGAATATGATGACAGTAATCCTGAAGCTTGTTATAAGTAAATGTTAAGAGTTTTTACCATTATGTCATTATGACCTTTTGTCCTTCTCTCCTGTCCCTTTTCATTAATTTTCTTCATTCATGCTCTTTCCCTATATACTGTTTTCCTAACTTTTCTGGAGTTTCTTCTGTCCTTGGGCAGTGACTTAGGAATGCTCAGAGGATCGAACTTCATTGTAGATTCTTACCTTAGATGGAGGAGGAAGAAGCAATTTGTACAATGAGTTCAAGAAAAGTGCATAGATCCCTACAGAGAGAAGCTGGTTGGGAGAAGGAAGGATGGAATGAAAGATTTTTCTGTACAAAAAGGATTAAGAGGAGTGCCAGCTGGAACAACTTTGTGTTCACAGCCTCCTGATACATGCAGGCAAAAGGTGAGAGAACTAGAAAGGCTTCAAGTACTGCTTAGTTTTACCGTTGTCCCACTAGAGATTTTCCCTCCTGGTGACTTCTCTTCCAGGAGTACGTTGCCATAGCAAAGAACAGAAGTGGGGAATTTCCTTCTGGTTTTTGGCAGCAGAAAAATGGTGCTTTCCCCTTACTTCAGCTGCTCTTTACTCAGAAAATGAAGTTGCTGTATATTAACACACAGATTTTGTATATATACAGTTATCTGAAACATAGGAAAAGTTACATTAGTGGTCAGGGCCCTGATTTTCATGTATGGTTTATGCAAAATATAAATGTTTCAGAGAAATTAGGAAGACTATTATGTGCCTACTGCACGGTTTGTGGTAACGGTACAGTGGATGTTTAGTTAAGGTCCTCTGACCAGATGTTTCAACCATAAAGCTATTTCCAGGAGAGAAGTTTTGAATATGCATGTGAAAGCATCTACAAAGACTGTAAGTTATTAGCATTTTTAGAGCTAAAAATAAAGAAAACAAATATGACTGTTGACTTACACTTCAGAAGTCGGAAGACTGGACAAAAAATGAAACGGTGGAATTCACTTGTGTTAAGACCTTTGCTGGTTAGTGCAATATACTGAAACATACCTTCCCTATGGGACAGGAGCTGATGTGAGCAATATGAAAATCAATGGGATTAAGGGACTGCATTACAAGCTTTAGTGCATGATACAATCTCACTAACTGTTGTCTTGCAATCTACCTGTCTTCCTGACAAACAGCATGAAAGCCTTTTTAAAATCTGTTTCAAATAATTTTGTGATTTTTTCCATTTACCAAGGGAAATTGGTATTTTTCTCTGTGATTTTTTTTCTAAAATGACTGACAAGAAATGCATTTATGTCTTGGAATATGTGAGTTTAATCAACTCCTTTCTCTAACACTATTGTGGGCATATACTAAGAATAACATGATTTCTTGTAATTCAGAAAAGTTGCTAGGCTAAAGTGAATAATGTGAATTTTGACTGCCATTCAATAAAAGAACTTCATTCCTCTTTTATACATACATATGCCTCTTTTCGTGGTATTTTGTTATAAGCTTTCGAACAAGACAAACTGCCACCAGCATTTAGTTCACCATTTATCAGCAGAAGTGTGTCTGTGTTAACTCTCCTATTATGGCCTCAAAGGTGAAGACATAACACAGTGCAACTCCTACTAAGCACGTGTAGATCCACTGTTTACCCTCATGGACATGATAAAATGAAGACAATTTTAGAAGGAACTCAGGCTGTCAAAAAAATTCAACCTATTTTATTTACTTACCCCCTTACACTGTAGAAGATGAAGTTTTCCTCAGAGGAGTGAAAGTGTTTAATAGTCTGCTGTGATGAGAATTCACAAAGCATATAATGCTGAAATGACAAACTAAAAGCTTTGTGGGTTTTTTTGTATGTGCAAATGTAATGAAGGCTTTGATAACTATTTACACTTTGGTTAATTTGCAAAAGTTCAGGTTTGAAGAAGTTATAAAAGCTCATTGTGGGCTATTTTATTTTCATGCTCCTGTAATAATAGTCAGATGCTTCAAATTACAAAAATAGATGACTTATGAAATGCCTTATGTCCCACAAGTCAAATGCCTCTGTATATATCGAGTGCTCACTAACAAATGGTAAGGAGGGACAAAATGAAATCCAATCCTTTGCAGAATTCTGGCTCTCGGCCCGTTTTTGTAACTCTGTAACTTCTCCTTAGAGGGCAGAGTACAACCCTAGGAGATGGCAAACACTGTATGCTCTCTTTAATGATGCATCAGAAACACTTCAAGAACAGGTTTGTTGTCTCAGTCTCTCTGCTAAAACATATGTGCCTCAGCTGAAATGTGCACAATGCAAGTCTTTTCCACTGTGTCTGCCCTTCCTAGTAGAAGAAAATGCAAATTTTGCTCCATAGAAACCTTACAGAACATAACCTCAAATAGTATTGCTACAAAATAAGGTTTTTTCCGAAATGGTGATATTAAAGTAGAACAAAAAAGATTTAATTTTCAGCCTTCTCAAGAGTGGCAAACTAGCAACATGCTAATGGAGTATGATAAGCTCTAATTTCCAGTTAAGGTAACTCCAGGATCCCCAGAAGAGTTACTCAAAATTAGTGCCTAGGTCGAGACTTGTGAAAAAGACTTCATTTCTAGTTTGCAAACTGAAGCCTTAAGGGAAGCCACAAAGTCCTTCCGGTCTGCTCTCTAACTTTCCCTTAAAGTGTCATCTCTTAAAAAGGCAAGGAGGGAATAATGTCCTTCAGTTTTTAAAAATCTTGACCTTTTTTTAAACATATAAACGAAGAGTCTCATTTTCATAGCAACATGATTTAAAGCTATGTTGCAACCAACAAACCACCACAGTGTGATAGTCTTAATAACAGACAGTTTAGAGAAGAACTTTTGAATTCTCTTCATTTAGAAAAACACTCGTTCTGGATTCAAGAGTCTATAGGGGAAGAGTAGATTTACTGTTAAGCTTTTGTTAATTCTCAGCCATCACATTTAGTACGTTGGTAGCCAAACTAACTGGCATTATAGGTAGGATAGAGGGTAAACATTCCTTAGGCTGCATTTAATAGGCTAAAATCTGCTTCATTTAAAGAAAAAATCCTCCTACCTGGAATCATAGAATAACCTGTGTTGGAAGGGGCCAATAAGAATCATCAAAATCCAACTCCTAACTTACTCCTATATTTACTGCTAGTATAATGAACTTTCCAAAATTGTAAACAAAATTACTTTCAAGTCCACACTGTTAATAAATGGTAAATAAATCTGTCAATTTTGCCTACGTTTGCCACCTATTTTTACTGTCGTTAGTGCACATCTATGCATATCCCCCCAGTTGTACGGTCTGCTCTTTTTAGGTGCATATAACACACCTGCACTTTACAGATGCTGTATAAAATAATGCATTATTTATAGCTAAACTTTGCTTTGGATTAATTATGAATCAGATTCCGACTGTAATGGGACTGCTTAAACATGTATACTTAATTATAAACAAGTATAACAAACAAGTATGTGCTAGACTGTGACCTGAACAATCAAGTCAAGCAATTGAAATTATCACCGGAGTTGTAGAGATACTTGAAATAATGAAAAAAAATATTCCAAGCAGACATGCCAGAAGAGCAACATTTAAATAAGATAATTGCTAATTAAAGTTTTTCATGTTTGGAATAAAAAGGATTCCGTATATTAGTAATAATCTGGTATTTGGCTTATTTAAACACTGGTCATTTAGTCACTGGTTAGGGGTTTAAACCCAGCCTGTTTCTTGGCATGTTTCTACTGCCACACTATTTGAGTTAGGAAAGTTCAATGGATAATATTAGCTTAGCTGTGGAACTCTGATATTTAATAGGATTTTATGTAAATAGCTAATATGTGCACATGACAGCAAGTTCTCGCAGTTAAATATTGTCACAGAAGTGTCTTTTGATTCTATTATAATCCTTATTTCATTTAACAATTAAACAAATAGAGCCTGCTGAGGCCACTATTGAATAATGATAACGAAGAAGTTTCTTCACCCTGTGATCTTCAAAAAGTTGTGGCAAAGAAAGTATATGGTTTACACTGGTATTACATGAACGGTTTTGGAAACCTGAGCTCACAGGGATAAACAAGGTCTCTACAGAGCAGCTCAGTCTCAGTGGCCATTTCTGGGATTTGGTTTATCAGAAATGCTTTGTTTTGTATATGGAAATATTTTTCAACTTAGTGCATTCAAAATGCACCTGAATGAAGGTAAGGAAGTTCTGTAAAACAGAATGGGGTAATAATAAAAATCAGTGAATGGTCATCAGAAGAAATCTCAGATTTGAAGAATTAATGATTTGCTATCTCCATCTTTCAAGTACAGCCTTTCTAGTTTAGTGACAGACACAATGTTTTTATCAATAACTAAATTTCAGTATTTAGAATAAGCATTGTGCCAGTACTATTACACTGATTTGCAGGCATGTGTCCTTAAGATTAGATTCAGAAGTTTTACTCATTCCCTGGTATTGAATCATTACCTTTACAGTCAAAAGTCTGGCAATGTCTGCAGGTCTTGATATCATTCACTACGGAACTGGCAAGGCTAAAGTTAAATGATTTCTTTTTCAGTTGTGTTATCTCGTTTCTATACAGGTTGGACAGATAAGCAGAGTTGAAAAGGCAGGGGTTTTTTTCATCTTTTTTTTCCCCTGTGACAGGACTGATCAAATTTTGCTAAAGGCCTTAAAACTGGTGTTCTAGTTTGTGCATCTTAAGTAGCAAAATGACAGAAATCACACATCTTCCTCACCAGTTTACTGACAATGCTCTGTGACAAATGATTCTAATAACGTTTTGTACCTGTTGTGTATAAATCTCATCCTCCAGAAGGAACAGTGATGATCCTAATGACAAAGTGTCTCCTGTAGGGATGGTTTGTGATGTCCACATCTGTAGATACAATACTGAACGTTCCCTTAATATTCAAGGCTGACTTTTCCTAATTAAATGACAAGGCAAGATGTTCAGGCAAGAGATGTTCAGATAAGGGCAAACAGTAAAATCACTGTATTTCTAGCTAATGAAAAACACAAACTTTGGCTATTTCAGATATTTAGTTTAATATTAATGTCCCTCAGTGTTTACAGCCTAAAACCTGCAAATGTCTAGGTTTTCATTTAACCTTAAGCCTTCTTAATGGTTTGATTAAAATTGGGACTATATATGAGCTATGTAGCAGTGTTAGGCTCTGAACTTCCTTTACCCACTACAAATGATACTGAGTAAGAAATATCCTCCAAATAGCTTTATACTTTCATCCAACCTGAACCATAATTTATGGTCCTTTCTTGCTGCAGTAATAAACACCATTGTCCAGAATATTGCACGCAGGTCAAGGACTACATACTAACAATTTATTGCATGTGAAGAAGATTTATTCGGTGGGAGTAGTGTGGCACTTCCATGACACAAACTAAAGTTGGTTTCTGTGTTTTAGTTCCTAGAATTCTCACCTCAAAGGTGAGTTGTTTGGTCCTTTCCTTGCTTCCAAGATGACGATTTAATAACATCCATGAGTAGATTACTCTTAAACTGCAATCACATTTCCACTTGCGCTCCATCTTCTTTCTGGCCCAGCATCTTTGGGTTTTCTTTCTAGAGCGTGGCACATCTCCCCAAGGAAGACACTCTCACCAGAACCAGTCTGTAAGTTGGCGGCTGTTTAAAGGGCAGTGGACATATACAGGTGTGAACCCCTCTGGAAGAGGGCATTGAAATAAGGGCTCTCATGCTCCAAGTGATCTAATCAGTAAACACAGACAGAAGACATCATCCCTGTGGCTCTCGGAGTTTTGGAGGAGTGAGCTGTACTGAAGGAGAAGAGGAGGTACCTCCCCTTTGGAGACAGCTCAAGGCAGTGGGCCACCACAGTATGGAGGCACTGCTCTGCAGTCCGTGGTAAAGCCCTGGAGCCAGGGGACAGAACTGAAAATATACCCTTCCAGTCCAGTGTTTCCACCACGATACTCTGCACCAGCACACTGAAGGGGGGTGTTCGTGCTGCCTGATTCTAGGTATCGAGGTGTGTGCCAAGGCTTCAGACACAATCAGTGCTCTTCAGAGGGCAAATGGTAGAAGCTAAATGAAAAGTGCAGTGCTTTTGTTCAACTATAATTCGAGTTGAGCTCCTGCGTTAAGCACTCCAGCCAAATGCTGAAGGTCAGATGGTGTGGGCTGTCTTTGGCGTCTCTGTGCACTCCTATTTCTGCGATTCCCAGTTTTGCCTCCCTGACTGACTCAACTTCTGAATTTCAAGCAGAGGGCCGAGTACTCAAGTGAGGGATTTCATTTCTTTTTATCCATCTTAATCGTGAAATATCAAGTTCTTGCAATACACAGCCATCTCAAGAGGTAAAAATAAACACGCACCGCTGTGAATTACCCCTCGTATACCAAGTCCCTGGCAGCAAACCTAAACGAGTGCATATGAGGGCACTCCAGCGTTGCCTGCCGTGTTGTGGACATACTTAGGGTAACCCAAGTTGCAGTTTCCGTTAAGCTTTTAATGCTCCAGCGCTCGGCCACCTTCGCTGGTTTATTAATTATTTAAATAGCGGGCTCTCAGGGTGCGGGATGGCTCTTCGGGCCGCCGCCCGCCGCCCTTCCTGCGCGGCCCCTGGGGCGGGCGGAGAGGGGCCCGGAGCGCAGGACGCGGCGGGGGCCGCGGAGCGGGCTCCTTTGTGCCAGCAGGGGTGGACGGTGCGGGGATGGACGGTGCGGGGATGGACGGTGCGGGGCAGCGCCGCGGTGTGCGGGGCGGGGATGGACGGTGCGGGGCA
>VWZF01000805.1:904257-1086478 GCA_013396755.1 Sclerurus mexicanus
TGTCCCGCCGCCCGTGGCCGGAGCGGGGCTGCGGCCATCGCCCCGCCGGGACGGGGCGGGACGGGACGGGCTCCCCTGGCAGGGGACGGAGGGCTTGGGGCGTGTTGTTCGGCAAGTTCTCTTTTCGCTCCCGCTTCGTCGCTTCAGCGATCGTGGGTGTCGCTGTGCGCGGGTGAGAAGACACCGCCATCAGCGCTGCCGTCCCTGCCCGCCGAGCAGCCCCCCCGGCGCGGTTCCTGCCGTCCCCCGCCCCGTGCGAGGGCAGGCTGTCACGTTTTGTCTGCTTTTCCTTCCCCAGGTGCTGCGGGACTGGTGCTCGCCGAGCCGCCGCCGACACGTTCCGTCCGTCCGCCCCCTCCCCGCCTGGAGCTGCGCGGCCTCGGCTGCCAAATGCGCGGAGGGGAGAGACTCGGGCTCGCAATCCCCCGGCCGTGACCAGCGAGAAAGCGGAAGGCGAGGCGGCGGCGGGAGGAGGGGAGGGGGCCGCGGCGGGGCTGCGGATGGCGGAGCCGGGCGGCGGCGGCGGGGGGCTGCCCTCCTCCCCGGGGCCCGGCCGGGGCAGGGGCGCCTTCAAGGCGGCAGACGGGGAAGGAGGAGGCGGCGGCGGCGGGAGATGCCGCTTTGACAGCGCGGGCAGCCGGGTCTCCAACGGGGACTGTGCCCAGCCGGGAGCAGGCGAGGAGCCGGGAGCAGCTCCTCCTGCAAGCCCCGAGAGCAGCAGCAAAGAGAAAGGATTTTCCACCAGTCAACAACGCGAAGGCAAACCCGGCATCCCCCGGAGGAGCAGCATAATCAAGGTAAGAGCTCTCGCTCCTCCCCACCGGGGTCTTGGCTCTTTCTCTGTGGCAGCGGCAGGGAGATGCGGGCGATAGATTTGGCTCAAAGAGCCTTGGCTGTAGATGAAAGGACAGGCGTCTTTTTTCTTTCTCTTCTTTTCCTCCCCCCTCTGGTGAGGGGACTTGATTTTTCCTTTGACAGAAGTGAACAGTGAGAGGATGGCTTTGTACACGTCCACGCCTGGGGTGGGGGGCGTCATGTTTTGAGGTTTATTAAAGCAGAAGGCTCTAATTCCTCTTGGAAAAGGCGAGAGAAACTAGCTGGCTTGTGACAAGACAACATGGGCACCAGCCTGGCAGGGAGAGACGTGAATTGCACAGTGTGCTTGGCATTTGGGATGCACCTGTGCAGAGCAATTTTGTGGCTCCATTGGCTTGTGTGTGTGACAGGCACACAGCAGGTGATGAGAGATTCAGGATCTCATTGGGCTGGGGGTGGGAGGAGGTAGAATAGGGAACATTCTTCTTGTTAAAAGTGACAGCGTGTTTAACAGTAGGCTGTGTTGTACTTCACCTATAGAAACATCTTTATTTATACTTAGCTCTGCATATTCTGAATGCTAATGTTTCAGCTTGAAAAGTAGGGGAGCATCAATGGTAAAATGTAGCTTGGGGAAAGAAGGAGTGGGGTTGAGTTTTTTAATACAATTATTTCTACAAGTGCACTTGTTCTCTTTCCTTACATCCACGGTTCCTGAAAGATGTTTTGGGTTATCTTTCCCAACTGCAGTGAAAAGGTTGAGTGAACATAGAGTAATTGCTCCATTAGTATAACAGCTGTAGCAGCTGTAAAATGAAGCCCAACTTCAAGTACTTAGGATCTGAGTTTAATCAAGATCAGATCTAAATTAAGCTAGATGTGTTGTCTTCTTAGATATTTATATACCTCCAAAATCAGCTGTGGTGGGCTGACCTTGGCTGGTTGCCAGACACCCACCAGAGCTGCTCTATCACTCCCCCCCTCAGCTGGACAGGAGAGAGAAGATAGGACAAAAGGCTTGTGAATCATGATAAGGACAGGGAGAGATCAGCAGTTATTGTCCCTCAGCAATTACTGTCATGGACAAAATATACTTGACTTGGGGAAATTAATTTATTGCCAATCAATCAGAGTGGGGTAATGAGAAATGAAACCAAATCTTAAAAACACCTTTCCTTCAGCCTGCCACTCTCCTGCAGTGCAGGAGGAAAGGCAGTGGGAGTTGTGGTCAGTTCATCACATGTTGTTTCTACTGCTCCTTCCTCCTCAGGGGAAGGACTCCTCACACTCTTCCCGTGCTCCAGCATGGGGTTCCTCCCATGGGAGACAGTCCTCCATGAATTTTTCCAGTGTGAGACTTTCCCACGGGGTGCAGCTTTTCATGAACTGCTCCTATGTTGTTCCCCCATGGAGTCACAAGTCCTGCCAGCACACCACCTCTGGTGTGGGCTCCTCATTTTCAGTGGGTCCAGAGGTCCTGCCAGGAGCCTGCTCCAGCATGGAAGGGTCACAGCCCTCTTCAGGCATCCACCTTCTGTGCTGTGGGGTCCTCCATGGGCTGCAGGTGGATATTTGCTGCGCTGTGGATCTCTGTGGGCTACAGGGGTACAGCCTGCTTCACTGTGGTCTTTACCATGGGCTGCAGGGAAATCACTGGCACCTGGAGCATCTCCTCCTGCTCCTTCTTCACTGACCTTGGTGTCTCTGCAGTGTTGTTTCCCTTGTATATTGCCCCTCCTCTCTCTGGCTGCAATTGCTTCCCCCCCGCGTTGTTAAATCTGTTATCCCAGGGCACTACCACAGTCTCTGATGCCCAGCCTTGGCCAGCTTGGAGCTGACTGGCATTGGCTCTGTCGGTCACAGGGGACGATTCTAGCAGCTTCTCACAGAAGCCACCCTTGTAGCCTTGCTGCTATCAAAATCTTGTCATGGAAACCCAAGATTTTCCATCCCTTGCCTCTGTAAATTACATATTTAAGAATTACCATTCAAGTCATCGCACAGTCTTCACAAATTTCAGTCACATCAGCAAACAAAAGAATTCCCCACCAAAATCAAAACAACACCATCACAACACCAAACAAAAGGGAACAATTTACACACACAATCCACCCCTGGTCTCTTCACCGCAGTTAGAACAGAAATTCCACACAATCAGTCTGTGTTTTACCTGTTACCTCTGTTATTCTGTTGGTTGGATGATAGAAAGTGTGTGGGATTTCATGACTAGTAGTGTATTGAAAGTTGTGTTACTGTCTTCTGGACCTTGCTGTAAAAACCAAGGGGAGGGCAAGGGCAGTGAGCAGTGGAACACATCTGACAGCCTGCACCCACCCTTCCTGTTTGAGCAGTGATGCTGGGTGTGTTCATGTGGGGGGTGTGTGTGTGTGTTAAAGAAATTACAACAATAGACAAGGGGCAACTGCGCTTGGTATTGGAACAACTTAATATTTACTGGATTTTCCTGTGATTTTTTTACAGGTCTGATACTTATGAACGCTGTTTTTTTAGCTCTGTGGTAACCCAAGAAGGGCAGTAGTGTTGCTTGCAGTGTGTATCATGCCACTGTACTACTTTGTAGTGTGTGATTTAATTATACAGCAACCTTCTGCCTCTCTGGGGACCAGGCAAGGTTGCAGTACCTAGGGATTTGTGTTATATTAAGATCAAGGAGCATGAGATAAGGAAACAGGTTTTCAATTGCATTTCATGGATACCTGAATCAAGGTTCTCAGTTTCCACAGAAATGATAGCACTTTGCAATACAAAATTATTCAACTTTCTGCTGTTATTACCAATTAATACTGTTTTCAATACAAAATTATTCAACTTTCTGCTGTTATTACCAATTAATACTGTTTTCAATACAAAATTATTCAACTTTCTGCTGTTATTACCAATTAATACTGTTTTCAATACAAAATTATTCAACTTTCTGCTGTTATTACCAGTTAATACCATTTTGCAGGTGTGAACAGTAGTCTGTTTAGCAGCCAAGAACCAATTACTAAAACTTTGTGTTATTGTTTGAATAATTATCATGAGTGGAAAAATGTGACAACATTGCATTTAAAGTTATTTGGTCCATATTTATTTTAGATATGACTATTTCAATACTTCTGGGAAAAAAAATCACTCATCTTTGTATATTGTGAATATTATTCTGCCTGCTTAGTTCAGGAGTTCACAGGGGGTTTGAATCCAGTTGGGTTGGTGCCTAGTTTTCCCTGTGAAACCTTTTGGAATATATGGCATGGGTAGAAAACCTTAAGATGCTTCTTGCCTGCTCTTGCAGAGTAAAACTCTGTAAACAGAGCGGATGTAAAATGTAATGTATTTTTGGAAAATGTCTTAATAACTTGTATCAATGATGTAAAACTGCTCTTAAAGAAGATACTGAGTAACCTCAGGAAACAGGTCTTTTCCATGCAGATGTAGATTTCATACATTCTTGCAAAGCATGACATTGTTAGTTGATCTGTAAAATCCACCTATATGGAAAATCTAATACTTCAAATGTTGCATCTGCTAATTACCATGTAGGCTTTTGAGTCACAAACAGAAAATTGACATTTGAATAATAGTTCCAGTTCAGATTAAATTCTTTAGAATCACATGTCTCTGCATGAAAATCAGGAGCATAGATATGTATTTTATTTTGGTTTCGGTCTGTGCTTCCATTGGTTGTCTATTTTCATAACTCATGAGAGGAGCAGTTGCTGCCTATTTTCCCTTTCCTTTCTTACTTGCAGTTTTTGTTCTGTTTCTTTCCCTGGTAGCTCCATATTTTTTTTCTGTCTATATTTATTTTGTGTGCCTGCATCTTTCTGACTTTTTTTTCTTGTTTGGTACAAGATGATGTACAAGGTTGAAGTGTCAGCCTAGGATGATGACGGGTGGTAGGGCCACTATTACTGGAAAAACTGATACAATCTTCATACGTGGTAGTTTACTTAGCCTTTGATGTGTAAACTGTGTTTAGGCTGAAAGGACTAAAGATGGTACTCTTCATTTGTAGCAAATTTAATGGAATAGCCTATTTCATCGCTTGCCTTTGCTGAACCAAATCTGGGAACTGGGGACTACATACCTGTGTTTATAGAGACTTTTTCCCTTTCTATTTTTCACTCTCTATGAGATTCTGATTTTTCAAGCAGGGATAGTGATGATACGTTGTGCATCCATGGGATTTAGGCTCTCAGAAAGCTGATTTGTGAACTAATTTATGTAGCACTTGCTTGTATGTAGTGGTTTTTGGGGTCACTGTTTTTTTCTTCTATAGTATTTTCCTTGGTGCAACTAGTTATGGTTTCCTATTATATAATTTCTTACAGCATTTCCTATAATACTCTGTAAAATGAGTTTGCATCTTGCAGTTCAAAGTGGATTTAAGCACCCTCTGAACTTGTCTTAGCTGCTCTGGCAGTTGGCAGTGAGCTTGCTTTATTTTTGTGCGAGGTTCCTCCATGCCTCTCTTAAAGACGCTTGGAGGTGGTAGGCGTTTGAGAATCTTTAAGGCAGCAACTGAGTTGTCGTGTATGGGTATGTTTCCCCAGAGCTTCTTACTTCCAGGCGTGTCCCATAAATGCTTAGAGAACCTCATGGTTTCTTGAAGCTATAGACCTGGACAGAAGGAGATCCAGGAGGATAAACCTGTCTTTATTAGGAGACAAGTTGCAGTAATAAAATGAGAAGAGAGACACTTAGGGGAGACTGCAGTTATTCAGGGAGTCAACACAGAGAAATATATGGAGAAGGGTGGCTTTGGCATTCTGGGAGCAGGAATGTTTTTATCAACATGTGTATGGAAGCAAAGTCCAGGGTGTTTGTTTTGCATATACCAATACTGATCTCAGTGTCAATAAATGTCTTGGCTGATAACTTAAACAAATTTGTATCTCTTTTTTATTCTGGGCATAAACTCAGGCTTTCGTTTTGTAAAGTCATGCACTTGCTGAACATTGTCAACTCCTAAGTTTCAATGTCTTTGAGAAGAGAGGAGCCAAATTTAGTAGGTAGGTATTCTAGGGTATAACTTTCAGCAAGCTCTGCTTTTGAAACTAAACATGCTTATGTCTATGTCTTTCCATGACATACAGCATATGCATCAGCATCTTTTTTCCTGTTATAAAGCCAGTATATGTTACTATCTTGTTGAATCATCTCTAGTTCATACTGTATACCTGTTTGTATCAGGTGTACAAAATACAAAATATGGAAAATGTTACTCTGTTTTCTACCACTATTGATCGTTTTAAAGGCTTTAATATAAAGCCTTTTGTTTCATGGTAAACTCTAAAGTAGCATTTTCAGTAGATTTAGGTTCTCTGCAGTCCTAAATTACCTTAGCCACCATGGCATGTTTGCAAGTCTTGGAGGCCCAGGAATAGATAATACATACTTGAATTAGGTTGCTGGACTCAGTTTAAAGTATATGAAATTACCTGATTTTTAGTCATCTTTCATATTGCAAATATTGCTGTTGAGAGTTTTGTATAGATATATATGTTCATGCATTTATGCCCAAGTAACTTCTCACTGTGCCAGGCATTTGCAAGTAAACTTGATTCAGCAGTCATAGGCCCAGAGGTGCTAAAGCTCCTTAAGTGCAAAGAAAACAGCCATTGAGAGGAAAGGAGAGGATTAACATGTATTTTGTTTTCTCATACCCTTTCCCATTGGAAACAAAATGCTGCAGTATCAGCTGAATTCCTCCTAGTTAGGGAAGATCTGTGTGGAAGAAGGATGTGAATGTTCCAACAGCAACAGGTATTTTGCCCAGAGCACATATGCTACCCGACACCAACACTGGCAGCACAAAAAAAGCATATATTTAGGAAAGAAAGCTGTCATAGTTGAGCTATCCCTACATCTTACCTTGCACAGCCATTCCACTAGACAGCCAAAGTGCAGGTTTTTCTGAGAGGCTGTTTCTGGATGTGTTTTTGTTTTTTTTAGTTTCTTCGTGTGGATTTATAGTAGATCTGTCTCATCTCTGGTTTGTCAGATAGTATGAGAGAACTGAATAGCTGGCTGCAGCTCCATGAATCCTGGAGCTTTCTTTTAGAGGATGCTGTCTCTGTGGTTTGTTGGGCTCTTGCCAGACCGTAGAAGATTACCAGCACCTATCCATGTTTGTATTCCTCCTCCTTCATCCTCTGCTGCTACTTGTGTGCTGGCTTCCTAATTTTTAAAAATACAATCTATGTTTTAAAAGAATACTTAACACCATAACAATCCTAAATCATTTCTTCTGTGATACAAAAGCTGTATGCCTTAGATATTTGCGTAGAGTATCGTGTATATACATTAGACATTAGACATATGTATCAGGCAGTTTGCTAGTTGTTAACAGTGACACTGGACTGAGACGTGTCATGGTCACTGAGTGGGTATGGTGTGCATTGCATTTGGTATATCATTTTATTGACAGTAGGAGTTTCTGTGGTTTTATTTGAATATATGTAACACAATTAAACAAACCAAACCCAACAAGGTGTTTGTAGAAATGCATACATGAGATGCTCACTTTACACAAGTTCAGCATGTAATTTAGTTAGCTTACGTACTATAGCCCATGAAGATAAAGTGTTTTTTCCAAAAGCTGACTTGGAGCAGGAGCTTAATTTGTATGAATTCAGCTCCTCTGACTTCTCTTCTGGAAGAGCTTATCTGTCTATTTCTGTTGACTGAGTAAAGAGCTTGGCTAGTGTGAATAATAGCAACTCCTTCACCCCCTCCGCCCACAAAGCCTTAGACTACCCACAAAACATGTTCAGTCTCTTCAGCGGTGAGAAATTATTTAGTGGCATTTAAAATCATTTATGAATACCTGATGAGTTTTTTACTTATGCCTACTATCAGGCTTTATCAAAGATACGACTATTAGTTTAGCCTATTTTTAAACTAGGAATTAGAGCACTGGTCTCCTGCTCATGGCTCACAAATAATATGTTGCTCCCATGATTTGATTGCATTCATGAGAGATTAAAAAAATTTAAACAGAGACTGACGGGAGAAGTTAATTTTGTAGTTTCCCAGCCTTTGCTGATCCATGGATGATGCTGCCGTCAACCTTTGTATTGTTTGCACTGACTCTATTAGGAAAAACCCTTAAATAACGTTTGCTGATTGTCAATCTTTAAGGGCCAAATTAAGCTAAAACACATAATACTAGTACATGGATTCTAAATTTTTTATCCTTGCACACAAATGTGAGATTGTGCTCAGAATTCAGAAATCTAAATATAAACAGACTGGCAGATAGATTTTGGGGGAGGAAAGGTGTGTAGTAATTGATGTTTAATGTACACAGAGAAGAGGAAAATATGATAAAAATCAGTAACATATATATATGTTTAGAAATAAGGCTGGAAGAGACCTCAAGAGGTCAGTCTACTCTGCTCCACTGCTCTGCTACAGGATCAACTGTTAATAAATTTCAGTATGATGCTCTTTGTCTTTTAATCACCTTTTGTTCATGATCCTTCTGTGCAGGCTGCTCGCTGATTGTTCCTCTTTGCAATAGGCAAAAGCAATCAGACGCAGAGAGTTTAAAAGCCTGCACTTGTCCTATTAACTGCATTCTAATTATTTCAGATTATATCTTCAATTTGTCAGGTTTTTTCTTATTTTACTTACCTTCTAACATGCAGGCAGCTCTTCCACCTTCAGGTAAACATTCAGTTTTAACTATGTTCTCATTTCATGTATCTGATATGATATGTGATTTTCTTTCTTTTTTTTTTTTTAAGTGATTGTGGATTATGGATTTTAAATACAAGATCCAATTCTCTACTGCATGGTTAAAATAAAAATTGGTTATTTGTACTCTTTACCACCTGTAAATTGGGCAATACGATGTTACAGAATCTCGTTCAGAAATACAATTTATGAGAAAATATTGTTCCTTCTAAATATAGTTAAATAATAGTAAGTACAAATTTATAATATTATTACTGGATTGCAGCATTGACATAAAAAAAGGATCCTTTGAAGGGGACTGGTTTGTTCATCTTTACGGAGAGTAAGTAGCAAGTGGCCTCTCCCTGTTTTGCAGCTGTGTTTGTAAAGACTATTGTTACTGTTTTACGGTTGGTTTTCACATCTGGCATGCCTTTTAAACCTTGGGTAGTGCCATTGCTGTACTTACTTCTCTGCGTTTTAGGAGATTTTTGGAAGAATGTTGCCCATCCTCTTGACTGCAGTACATCTTTCAATGTGTACTCAACCAGTTTCTTTTCCAGAGTTTCTGAAGAGGAACATCCCTGAGTTCCCTCAGCTGTTCCCTTCTAGACCCTGACCTCTCCCAACACCAGTGTTGGAGACAGTGAAGAGTGCAGTATAGCATGTGACTGGAGATCAGTACTGAGGCTCAGTGTTAACTGGTGCGGGCTTGGGAAAGTGAAGTATCTGTGATTCATTTCTGCCTCTCCTGGGATTCCTTTTAATGTCATTTGACCGTTTGGAATAACTAATGAAATATCCCCGAGTACTTCAGATTATATACCCTGTTCAGGGATCTTTTCAGATGCCAAACTTTCGTGTTCTGGAAATAAGTGCAGGCAGACAGGAAGTGTCTTTAAAGAAACAAACAAGGCAACCCCTTTTCTGAATAGCAGCTGACAGTTTTATAAAATGAAAAGTAAAAAGTAACAAGATATTGAGCCAGATTTCAAAATTCACTGTAAAAAAATATTTAATAGAACAAACTTATTTGTGGCTTTTATTTTGGTATAAGAAATGACTACCTTACAAATATAGAGCAGATCATTGATATTATGTGTATTAGGGTCATGACTGTCCTAATACCTTCGCTAAAGTTGCTGAAAATGGTTTGATATTGCCTCTAAATTATGAGACAGTCAGTGTTGCAGAAGAAAAAGAACTGCTGTTTTTTTGGTAGAAAGCATTTCCACAGAATTTTCGTGGTTAAGTTTCTGTGATTTCTGAGATTATAACTTTTTCTCCTCTATTTTCATACCTTTTTTTCCCCTCTCTTCTTACCAGCATCATTATTTTGCTTTCACTGAAAAAGGCAGAGCATTATGATGCTCTGTGTGTGCTTTGATGTGTTATCATTCATGTATGTGAACTATCTCCATCCTTTACTGCCCCTTTTAGTGTAGGATAAGAAGAATGACTGTGAAATTCTCCAGCAGCAGAATGGTCTGCATGGGCTTTGTTTTGTGGAGCGCCTCTTATGATGGAAAATCCTGGATGCTTTATGTATTTCATTACCTAGTTCCTGGTGACAAAAGCATTTGACATTCTCTGTCAGCTCTAAACTGCAGTCCTTAAAATCAAGTGCAAATGACTGCTTATTTGAAATATATAAATTACTTCTATTGCTTAGTTCTTTGTATTACCATAGTGTAACTTGGACTAAAAGGATAGAAATTCCGCTTGCTGTCAAAGCTTTTGTTTAGATTTTCTTCGCGTTGTTGGTGTTTTTAGGATAGGGAGTTGTTTATTGATTTTAGCTAACTCCTCTAAATGGTACAGGAACACAAAATAAAAAGCCAAGAGAGCAACTTTGTAAACTCTACCTTTTTTTCCCTGCAGTAAATTACAAGCAGAATGAATATCTTTCATGTACGTATTGTAGGAAAAGTTAGTTTCTGAATTACTGAAAGAACGCTTACATTCATTGCAAGATTTGCTTGTTTACAAATACACGTTTTTGCTACAAAAGGTAGGAAAAAGTAATAGTGGGAAATAAATTGCTTCAGGAAGTGGTTTGAATCAACTGAAACGTGTTTTGTCATTTACAGAGAATGGTCAATACATTTTTTGAGTTGGACTGATAGTGGTTTGTTGCAAAAAGCATTTCCAGTGTAAGTCCTAGAGTTCAAGACTAATATTTATGTGAAATAATAGTGTGTTTAGTGATGGCACATTACTACCACATAGTGGAGGAAGCTAGGGCAGACATAAGTAGTTTGAGCCCAGGTAGTTTTATGTTTTTCTTGCTTTTGAAGAGCCCCTCCTGAGCATTGTATGGCTTATTGGGTATACTTCATTTGTTAACCCCACCTCTCCTTTAAGTTCTCGGTGTCCTTCCCAGTTGTAGTAGTTGCAGTGATGAGTTTCGAAAGCATTGTTTGAGGCTGACGCTTTTCAGGTTTATTTGTTCCTCATCTTACATCACGCATACCTTGGTGCCTCCCGCTTGGTCCTCCTTCAGTGACTGGCTGGCCTGGTCTGGAGCCCGCCCTGAGAGCGGTGGCGTGGCACGAAGGCACTGAGTGCTTTTAGTTGTGCTCTCGTTTTGTGTTTTGTAGATTTAGAGTTACGCTGCTCAGCCTGGTGGAGGTTTGTGTCACCTTGTCTATTGTGTCCCCCTGCCTGTTCCCCGCATCCCTCACCCAGCTCGGTCTTTTTGCCTCAGCAGTAACAGACTGATCGTACTCTGCTTTTCTCCTCTGACAGCTGGTGGAGATCCTTCTCTTCCCAGCGAAGTGCTGGAGCAGCACTCCGTGTGCTCTGTGCAGCGCTGCAGTAGTTTGTGTCTGCTTGTGGATCCTCAAAAAGGAGCGGCACAAAGGGAATACAGATTCCAGCGTAAGGCTGTTGTCCTTCGCAATGGGTTTGAGTCCCCCAGGGTTTGGGCCTTGACCCTGTCTATGGTGAAGGCTGACTGCCCAGCTTGGGGCAGTTTCTCTGTTTCTCCCAGTCTTCAAGAGCTGCCAGCCCTTGCGAATGTAAGAACGGCTGCCAGGGCCAGGCCAGGAGTCCATTTGGCTCATTATGTTGCCTCCAACAGGAAGACCAGAAGAAGCCTCCTTTCCTGACATCTGCTTCCAGCTTGAAGTGATCTGGAGCTAAGATGTCTTTGTGTTTAATCCTTAAGGGTTTTTTCCCCCCACCATTAATAGTCAAAGGCCTGTTTGACTTTTGGAGATTTGTCACCACTGTAACATTCTTGGGCAGTTTAACTATGAGTTGTGTGAAGAAATCCTTTCTTTTGCCTTGTTTTACCTGGTAGCCACTTGTTTACCTGCTGTCCCCTGGTTCTTGTATTAGAAGAACACTTTTCCACAGATGAGTTGAAAGGTGTTCCTCACATTTGTTTTAGATAATTTTTTTTTCTGGGCTGAAGTATCTTGATGTTTAGTTGTTCCTCCTATTGTAGTTTTCCTATGTGTTTCTTTCCCTCTGGTGCCCTTTTATATCTTTTTTCCCCACTCAGTTTTATTAAATTTTTGCAGTGCTGGACTAAAATGGTATTCCAAATGTGTGCCAGTCAAATGTGCTTATCCACTGTGGCATAGCGAAGGTTTAGCAATATTGTGATACTAAGTTGGACTGTAATTTATTTATTTTTAGTGTTGTCATCATCAAAGATTTAAATGCTATCACTGTCACTAATTGGCAGTGGAAGAGTGCTGTTAAAACCTCTTGCTAAATATTTAAACCCTTCTTTTGGAAGAACTGTGTAAGAATGGCTATGCTGGTGATTGCACTTGTGTTGGAAGTGGCTGCCATTAACATCTTTGCAGGAGATGGAAGTTCTGTTGGAAGTCTCTTAATGTTTTAAAAAGTCTTTTTATGCTGCCGGTGACACCAGACATTGCTGATTAGCACATTTAATTTCCAGTTGTGGCTGAGTATGTTTGTTTGCCCAGAATAAAATGACATGGACATATTTTTCATGGCTGAAAAATGCAGTACTAATAAAAGTGATTTCATTTTGTATTAAGCTTTTAAATAGGAAAGATCTTGGTTTTGTAAATGAAATCTGATAGCATTTTGGATTTTGTAGATTTCTGAGTTTTAAGGTTCTTGTCCGACACTCATGTTAATGGATTATTTTATTCCGTCTTTCATTTCTTTTGCTTTTAGAATGTGTGAGGCTCTTCAGGATGCCTGTGTCAGAGTATTGAAAGTATTCTGAAGTGAATTTATTCAATTTCTGAATTTATTTCAGGTCTTTTTTCACTTTTTCTGGTGAAATTAGTAAAATTACATTATGGGACACCATCTTTTGCCAGGAGAGCCTGTCACCTGGAGATTTAGCACAGTGTCTAATTGTGCACTATCACATAGGTTTTATGTGAGTCCACTCAGTGGACTCTATCAAATAGTGCTTGTCGCTGAAGTGGTGGAGAAATAACATTTTTCTGATGTGTCATGTTAAAATACAGCATGGCGGTTAAATGCCTCAAATGTTTTTGTATCAAATAAATGCAAATAAGATTATTTAGTATCTAAAACAAATGCAGGGCAATGTTATGTTTTTTCCTGTTTGGTTCAGAACCTTGCTTATAGCTGCCGTGTCACTGAATTTTGTGAGAGTCAAAATGAATTGTGGTGAAAGCTACTCTCTACTTTTTTTCTGTACTCTTTAACATATTTAGAATATGGTTCTGTGTTCTAGAAATGCACACTTTATAACCCTTTCTTATTTTAAATGCCTCATCTGCACTGCTCACAATGGTTGATGGGGATAAGTCATGGGCCTCTGCTGCAAACTTGTGTTGGCAACTTCAATTGTGAGCCTTTTGTGAGGCTTTTGTGTTTGTTTATTCCTTTATTCCAGGATTTTTCAAAAATAAAGAGCAAATTCTTGGTCCACCGATTTAAAAATCTTAGGTAATTGTTAACAGTGCAGTTGTATGAATCTTCCTCTTTTTACTTGCTTAGAAGGCTGTAGTAACAAACTTCTGGAAGTCCTTTCAGGACAATGTAAACTGTATTGGTCTTCATCTGATCATCTGATTATGCAGTTAAAAAATTCTTAAAATGCTGTTGTTGTTAGATGAAACTCCATAAAAAAGAGTGAGGCCTCATGTCAAAGCTCTCAATTGATTATACTAGAAAGGATAAAAAAAAGTTCTGCATTATTTCAGGCCAACTACTTGGCAGGATTTTAAATCTGAGTCCACGGTTTCTGAAACCAGAGGTTTGAGAATGCTAACAGGTTTCAGGGCTGGTAATGAAGGGGAAATACGATGATTTCACAGACAGCTGAGTTATAAATCAGAGTCACAATGTTTAAAGGAGTTTCTTGGAAAATGCAGAATTCCGTACAAAAACAAACAGAAAGATGTGTTCAGTGCTGGTGTTGCATATGTTCCTAGTTGCTAAGTAGTAGGGTGGCTTTGGAAATCTGCTGGAAAATAACGGATTGTTGGTCATAGGTCAGGAGGAGTTCTATGGCAAGAATAATGTGACTGAATGAGGGAATATGTTTTTGAGTCCTTTACCTACAACTTTGGTAGCTCATGGAGGATTTCAGCACAGTCTAGCATTGTGGGAAACTACACTTACTAGTATTTTGTGGTGGTGTGTTTGTTTGTTTGTTTTTCTTTCTGGAATACCAGTGAATGTCTTGCTGTGAAGTGTCTTGGAAGATCTTACTGTGAGAGGTAGTTGTTGAGCAGCAGCAAAATCCCTCTGTGACTTGTCAAATCATCTTCTCACAGCATGATAGTGGATGAAATTAATGTGACATTTCTTAACCCTCTTTCTGCAAATATAGTTCTTTCAATGCTATATAGTTCTTAGAAAGCAAACCAACAAACCTTATAGACTAATATAAACAGAATAGAATTTTGGGGCTAATGTATTTTTCTTTTGTTTCTACCCTGCTTGTAATAAAAGTCAGGGTCGTCCCAGGGAGTAAGCAAGACTGCCAGTCCTGCCCCTGCTGCACTGAGGAAAGGGAGAGGCAACACTTTAGAGAAAAGAAACCGTTTGAACCTCTGTCTTACATGATGCTACTGCTAAGAAACATGCTCATCCAGCTGTGTTTGGATGGTACAGAACTCTCTTCACTGTGTCTGTGGCCATTCGGTTTGTTACATTAGCTTCAGTTCTGTGAGGCAGAGATTGTGCTGCTTGAAACCTCTTCATTTCTCTCTCTGCTGTTTTCGTAGCTTGCCAAACTCATTACTTGTTCGAAATGAGCAATGAAAAGACATTTCTTTCTGCCTCCAGGAAATCTTTGTTTTAATGTAATTTTTTACTATAAAACACAAGAAATTTTTTAAAACTCTAGGAGACTTTGAACCAAACTGTTACTGAAAAATGCGCTAATCTCACATTATACATTTTCTTGGAGTGTTCACAATAACTGGTTGGGAGAAAGTGGCACCTGCTAGAATTTTATAAGGCAGGCATGGTCGTGCAACAATCTCCATAATTTGAAGTGGATCAGAGACTTAAATACACAAATAAACAAATTTTTAAAGACACATCTCTTCTTAAGCTTTACGAAGTCTTCTGTTAAGAATGGCCTTTCTGCATCTAGCCTATCATCCTGTCTCCAGTGGGCATGCAAAAGAGTGCTTGAGTGCAGGCTCTGAGAATCATGCAAGGAAGGCAAAGCTGAAGGTCATCCAGGCAATTATGAGCAAGAGGATGGAATAAACTGGTGTGTGTACCCACTAAATAAGTACGAGATGTGGAAAATCTGCTCAGAAAAATACAGAAATGGAGTTGCATGGCTTGGCAAAGGATGAGCTCGTAATCACTGAAAAAGACGACTCAGTGCTGGACGTCCAGGCTGCCCCTCTCCCTGATTCACAAGCACTGACTGAGGGAAGAAGGTACCAAAGCACAACATTGGAGCCCCTCTGGCAACCCAGGTGCTTCCCAGCGAGGTCACCTGGAGGATGTGGTTGTGCTTGGGCCAGCGCAGCCATTTACTGCTGCCTTTGCCTCCCGGGCTGCTTTGCCCTTGAGATATTGACTGCAGCCCAGGCTGGCAGCGTGGGGAGCCGGGGGGAGAGCTGCGGCAGGGCAGCTTTGGGAAGCCAAGCATCCAGCTGTGCAGCCTCTCCGCAGGTTGAGAGGCCTCAGGGAGGTGCCCGGGTGCTGTTACAGCCTCTCGAGCTCTGCAGTGCGTGGAAGCAAGGACAGCAGCCCACATTGTCTCAGAAACCTCAGTGTGCAGGAAGAAGGAGGCAGACAGTGAAGTGCTTTGACTTCAGTAATGAAAAGTTCCCTGCTTCTCCCTGTCCTGGTTTTTGCAGAGAGAAGTGCAATGATGAACCAGCGTGTCATTATCCCTCAATACTGACCTAGTATTTCTCAGTGACCTATTGCTCAGGGGTTCTCTGAGTCAGAGGTGGTATTCTCATGTTTAGTATCTGTGTTTAAAGGACAGGTTTTGCTCCCATGATTTTTTTCCTGGTTTCTTTTTGAACCCTGTGCACTTTGGCATCTGTGCCACATCCCATGGCTCGGGATTCTCTATGTCTGAGATACTGGCTGTTCTTTATTTTCAATCTGCTGCCTGCTAATTTAATTTGATGTCTCTTTAGTTCTTTCTATAGGGCAGGATGGTAAGAAATCATTCCTCGTTCTTTATTTCACTTTTTAATTTGTATTCTGATGTCATCTTTACTCTGCTATAAAGTTGTCATGTGTGACGTATAGCTTAAAAGATTTCTTGAGACCTTGCAATCTTATTTTGAACATAACAGCTATCCAGTCTACTTGGAAAAAAAATTAAGCCTTTTATTAATCATGTGCTGTGTTCCTCAGCCTCTTTTTCCTCAGTATGTGAAAGTAGATTGGCTACACCTGAAATCCTGATGCCTACGGATGGTGGGAGATGTTTTGGCAGAGTTAGGTTATCTCATTTAACTGTGAGCCACCCGTTTCATGGATAGCAGAACCTGTCCACGCTAACGCCTTATTTTGACTTCACAAACTTGTGTGCTGGCAGTAATTTCCCACTGATAGTTTTCATTACATGGGGTTTCTGAAACATCTGTCACATCAACATGCTCATTTAAAGTTTGGCATTCATGTTTCTGCGTCTTGTTTGTGTATTTAAATGCCTCTGTTCTGTTTTATCCTCTGTCACTATTGAAGTGTGATCACTTTCTATCCTCTCTCTTCTGTGAGTGTACAGTGTTACTGTGGTTCTTCCACAAAGGATTCGTGATCTTAAACTGGGAGCTATTGAATCCTTAACAGCTTTTCTCATCTGTTAAAATTTAAAAGGTGAAAAAAATGTATTGAATCAAATCACTGACACTGTTCTTTTTTGGTTTAGATGAAGCCTTCTTCCAGCATGTGTTCACTCTGTTTCTTCAAGTTTTGGCAAACCTGCTTGGATTATTCTTCTCAGAATTAGCCTCTCTCGGGAGGTGTAAGCTATATCTTCTTTTATTTATTCTGCTTCCCTTCCATTCACCTCTTTTACCCATTTAAGAAAAAACCCCTTCTTATTTCTGAAAATGATTGGGATGATTTGATGACTTCTGCGTGTGGGAGAGAGAAAGGTTATTTTCTTCATTCTTGGTGCCTTTTTCTCTTCTCAAGGAGTTCAAGCTGGCCTTTTGTTAACAGAAATTGCTTGTTGCTTGAATCCTTTAACAAAATTCCTGCATTGAACTTAAGATACCTGTGGTGGTCTCATCATGGATACTGAAATTACTCCTTCATGCTCAGCAGGGGTGGGAAGTTGTGGTGTGTATAAGAGATGAAAATGAACAGAAAACTCTTCTGTGATTGTCTGTAGTGTTTAGTAATATACTGATGGGAATTGATAAAATCCAGGCAATTCTGAAGGGTCCTTAGCAGGTCAATGTGAATTATTTGGAACTGGAGACTATTCTGCAGATATAAAAATGACAATTCTCAGTGTTCATCCCTAAAAGCTGAGGCTATGAGAGCTTTCTTCCACAGCTCCTGATTAGGATTCAAGCTTTACTACTACTAGTTGTATTATTCCATGCTCTTTTAAAAATGTATTTTTTATTTTTAAATGGAGATTCAAGTTAGAACATAGAAATAAATACAAATCCCAAGAACTTAAGGAACATGACCTGTAAGTGTGGCTGCTTATAATGATAGTTTCTGCCTCAAGGATTTCCAGGAATAGTAGTTTTGTTTTCAAGTGAGAATCCTTTTGTTACTTTTGATACTAGTTGGAGGCAACTCCAGTCTCTGTCAAGACCTTTGGGAGAAATCTCTTTTTCTCCCAAGGGAAATGTGGAGAATGATAGTTCCCCAGAAGATTGTTGGACACATTTTCTGTCTAGAGTACTAGAAACCACAGATAATTTGGAAGTAGAACCTAGAAAAAACAATCTGGACTGTGACTGGTTAGACTAAACAAATGGCAGTTTCTGGGGTACTGAGAAAAAATTTGGAAATGCTTTGGCAACACAGCTGTTGAACAGCGGGTAAAATGACTCTAACTTAAGATTCTGAAATTATTTCTGTGACTTATAGAAGTGTATACAGGTTTAGTGTCAAAATGAGAATACAACACCAGAATAAATTGAATTGGTAAGTTTTCTTAGTCACATACGTACCCATTTTATTACTTGCTCTACAGTGTTTTTCTTGGCTGTTTTTTCTCCATATTGTTTCCCTCTATATATTGATATTTTAAATACAATGAGGACAGTGTTATTTATCCCAAGAAGGTGCTATTGATGGGCCTTTTAGCAGAAAACAGAGTTGGAAAGGATCTTTAACTTGTCACGTATAGTGGGTTGGTTGACCTTGGAGATCAGCCAGGCAGCCACATGACTACTTACTCGCTGTCCCTCTCACGGCCAGGGGAGAGAGCAGGAACAGCAGGGGCAAGGAAAAACTCCTGGTTCAAGATAAAGACAGTTTAATAAGTGAGGGGAAAAAGGAAAGGAAAACAAGTGATGCCAAGGAAATCACTTTTCACCTCCCACAAGCAGCTTGGTGGCTCCCAGGCAACAGCCACCTTGGAAGACAGACCCTTCCTTTCTGCTGTTCTGTGGCTGAGTATGGTGTTGTACAGTGTGTGTGTGACCAGTGCTGGCTCTTTCCCCTCCCAGCTTCTTGTCCACCCAGCCCGTTTGCTGGACTGGGGCCAGAGTCGGGGGGTGAAAAAGGAGCTTTAACACTGTGCAAGCACTATGCAGCAGCAGCCCAAACGTTGGTGTGTGATCCACACCCTTTTCATCACAACTTCAAAACACAGCTCCATACAGGCTGCTGTGAAGAAAATTAACTCTGTCCCAGCCAGATCATGGTTTTCCTATGTCCCAAGGCATCAGAGTAATGCAATTTTCCAGAATAAATACGTGTAGATATAGTCTCTTCTCCCAAATAAATACATGTATGTATGATCTGGAGTTTCTTTGTGTGTGTATTTCACTTTGAGTACACACTGATGTCTTTTAAATAAACTACTTCTTGTGATTTGATTTAAATGACTGTAGAGACTGTGCTAAATTTCTGATCAGAAAACTTGGGTACAGCTAGTATGGCTTTGAAAAGTGATTGCCTTTAAGTGCTTAACAGCTCTTCAGAGTACTTAATTTTTTAAGTATTACATACATTAATTAAAAATTTTGGCTCAATCTGTCATAGAGATTGAATCATTGCAAAGCTGGCATGGCATGCAGGCCATCAAGGCTGGCTTTATAACTGCTCTGTCTCCAAATTTCCTTGGCTGCTGCTAGTACCATTTTCTCTCTCTTCTGCAATCATACATGCATCTTCCTGTCATTTTGCTAGTTGAGGAAAGTGGCCTTAGTAAAAAAATCTGAAGGCTATCACATATTTCTGATCTTAACAAGAAGAAAAGGCAGATGCCAGTCATTTGGAAAAGGGTGCAATTTCACTCCTTTCAGTGCCAGAGAGCTAAACTTCTCACAGATTTTTCAAAGTACGAATTTTAATGTTGGTCACAAAGCAAGACTGTGATCAGTTCTGTGTTTCAGTTCACAATCTACCAAGTGCATCAAACTTCCTTATAATTTCAGAAATTGTATTTTCTCAGTATTTAGGAGGGTTCTAGTACATGTAGGTCAAAAAGTATGATAAGATAATATTTTAATAACATTGTAAAACAATTAACTGCTTCTGAACTCTAAATAACTTGTCTTGAATTCAAAGGAAAAGTGCTCTGGCTTGTAATCTAAAGTGCTTATATTTGGGAAAAGGCAGTTTGTCTTTCACATAAAAGCTGTTACACAGAAACTGTAGAGAAATGATCATAGTTGTTGTTCCATTGTTCAGACTGATTTATTTCCTTTAGTGTACAGCTGAGCAGGAGGTAGAGAAATAAGTTCTGGATTTTTTTATCTCCCATTCTTCCTTTTCTGTGTGTAGATATTTAGGACAGAGCCTTAAGTTAACTGCTCTTGAAAGCTCCTGCATATTTTTATTTGCGTAAAAGTTTGGTTTAGATGGTTGGTGTAATTTAACTTACAGGTAAAACTTAAAGTTGTTATCTTTGTGTAAACAGAACTATTGATTTTTTTTTTTTTAAATTCTCTCAGTTGTTCCTCAGTTTATGTGGGGTTTTTAAAAAGTAAAGTATATGCTTACAGAAAAGGCAAAGCTTGACTTGAAGTGTTTTCCTGTAACTAACTACACTGGCACAAATAGGTGCAATTTTATTTATGAGTGGTTTTGAATTAAATGAGAGATACACTAAGTGCTAAAGCAGCACTAATTGAATTGGCATATATCTATTACTACTTTCTGTAGCCATTAGAATATTGCCAGTTAAAGGGCTCTTTGGTTGACATGTGAGCATATGTTGTACGTTCTCTGAGTAATATTTCTTTGAATATTTTACAAAACAAGGCAGTGTTAATTTTGAGTCTGTATTGCTACAGAGCTCAGTATGTGAGTGCCCTTGGTATCGTCGGCCCTCCCTGCGGTTTTCTGCCGCTCACAGGGAGGAATAGGGAAGCCCTTCAGCAGGAACCTGCACATCTACTGTGCAGTGTTCTAGCTTTGCATGTGCTGAACAGGCTGGCAAACGGGTCATCAGGGGGCTTGAGACCCAGACAGCTGGGAAGGCAGCTGTAGACTGACCTGTTAGTGATGGAAAAATACATTCCTGGGCTTGCCGTCTGTCGCTGCCAAAAATATCTGTGAATGGTCTGTCTGAACCATTACGGAGAAAAGGTTAAAAAGAAGCACAGTATTAATGCTACAAACAGGAGGAAGAAGTGCCAAGACGGTGTTGGATTTATCCTCTGGCCAGTTTTTCTTGTAGCTGCAGTAGTGGTAGAAGGACCGTGTGAGTTGGAGACTGTGTTGCTTGCACACCATGTAGAAATTGCAGAGAAAGGATTTCTGTGCTTACACCCACTATCAAACAAGTTTTGATCAACTGTTGCTAAAGTGGCAAATAGTTGCTTTTTTTGTTTGTGTATTGATAAGAAAAGTTCACTAGTCCTACTAAAGCATATTAGTTCTTCTAAACTTGCTGTCTTCAAACAGGAGTGAGAAACTGCTCTTGTTTTAAGATTTAGGAATAGAGGACTACTAGAATTGTTAATGCTGTGGTAAGGATATAATACTATTAAAAAGAATAGTTTGAAGTGGGTATTTTTATAGGTTTTTTTTTTCCCTTGGCAGTTTTACATTCACACCTTACTCATTGTAATTTAACATATAAAACTTCTGAAGTTAAACAGAATGTAGGAAGAGCATGCTTCTTAGTTAACATCCATTTAGAAGTTGGGGAATAGTGATGGGGAAGCAAATCCCTTTGCAGAATCTAATTCTTCTGCTGGATTCCATTACTTTTGTCTGGTACTAGGTTCCTAGTCCTTGAAATATAAAATAGTGTGGGGTTTTTTTAAATGCTTTAAAGCTTAAGAAAAAGGGGATGTTTAATAGATGAAGGTAGAAAGGGTATGTGAGATGTTGTCAAACAGCCAGTTGGATTGGTTTTTTGGGTTTTTCTGGTGGAGTGCTGAAATGAAGAAGGCAAAGCTTACTGACAGTGCACTTTGCACTCACTAAAGCAGAAGTAAGCAGCTGCTACATGGCTCAGTGTTAAACACGGCAGTGCAAGGGTCACACTGGGAAAAGCAAAAAATTACCTTCCGGTGTGGTGGTGGAGAGTTTCTGCTCGTGCTGTTCTCAAAATAAGATCTGGCCTGAAAGGTAGTATTTGCTAATTCTAAACAATGAAATAATCGTCATGCTTTTCTGCATTGCCTCCAAAGATGTGATTCTGAGTAGCCGCCTCCCCCCTCACTTTATTAAACTTACTTATGGAAGGAAATTTTTGTCTAGACCCTGGGCTCAGCTGAACAGCACTGCTTTTTTGACTTGTAGTCAGAAACAAGAACAAAATTGCAGATGAATTTGAGTATACTTTGCTTTCGAAGAAAATGGCACGAGCAAAGCCATTTCTCTAAGCTGCAGGAGTATGTCGTTTGAAGACACTTGAAATTAAAAATATAACTTCTCTGTTTCGTGTGAACTTTTATCGGAATGCTTGTAATATTTAGGCAGGAATAGTATGTTAACAAAACACAGTAAAATCACAGAAAAATCACTCAAGCTTGAAAATAGATCAGTGATTCTTAAGTTGCTTGGATATAACTCACAAAAAGATTCCTGAAATGCACAAATAGAATGCCCACTATCAGAATCTTCCTGTATAAAGGTTTGTACTCCTGCAGAGACAGCAGCAGGCCATGACAAACCAGTGACTGCCCTAATGTTGTCTGTTCTTGGTCACAGTATAAATATACCTTTGAAAGGGGGAAAAAAGAAACTGCAGTCTTCTTTAGTTGCACCTAAGATGCAGATGCTGAGAACTACTGATTACTAATTATAACACTTATTAATGCTATTAACAATAATTAATATCCTTATCCCAAGGAGTAAGAGTGAAAGTAGTTCTGTATTGCCATTCTAAGACGAGTGCATTTACCTTGCAAAAGACTCGTGTGCTGGGGAAGGGATGTTCTCTCTGTCCCGTGAGCAGTTTCTCGAGACTGAGTTTCATTCCATGGCTGTGATGATTTTCAGTGAGAAGTGGCCCAAAGGTTAGGGTAGTTACCCTGTGAAACATTGCTGAGAAGTCACGGCTTCCTTTCTTTTTTCCCCTCTTTTCCATGTGAAGGCTTCTTCAGGCTGCCTTTTCCTCCAGTTGCATGATCTTGTGGGTCAAGCAGACCTGCTTTCCAGCCTTCATCAGCTGGCACAAAATCCAGCCTTAATTTCCTAAGAAAAACCCACCAAAAATCCCAGAACATAAAAAATTAACATGGCTTTTTCCTTCTACTTCACCGGTGCTGTTTGTTTCCCTCTGGTTGCTCTCATCACCCCACTTGCTGTAGTGATACACTATCTTCTTGTCTCCCTCGCTTCTCTAGGCATCATTTTTCTTTTCTTTTATTTATGCTTTCCCTGGGTTCTACCACTTCCAGTGGGATACCCTCAAGGACTGTTACCTTGCTAATTAGAAATGCTGCCTTATTCTCTCGGTGAAGTTCATTCTGTGTGCCCTGTCAGCAGGGAAAGGCACCATACCCGTACATGATTTAATACTGAAAGGTCTGGTAGCTCAGTATGGTAGCTGTATGATAAAATTCCCCATCTTTAATGGCACATTTAGCGTTATTGTTTACTAGTTCATAGATTGCAGAGCAAAACCTATGGGCTCTTGATTTATTTTTGTGAACTCTGAGACTGGCGGTTTCTGATACCTGTGTTCAGGTGTGGTTCCTGACTGTGCCTCTAGGCACTATCATAACATACTCCAGTAGTTGTTTCACTGACAGTCTTGCCTCCACTTCTGTTTAAACTTTGGAGGACACTGGAGGTTATGTCTCTTCCTATTGCTGGCCTTCAGGAATTAGCCGAATGTGTGCAAACATTTGTAATCTCTCAGCCAAGAGCAGAATAAATTTGCTGAGATAATTCTGTAGTTAGTATGCTTGCAGTAGCGGTTAGTATTTCCTTAGATTGCATGGCATGGCAGCTAGAAATCCGAGTGTGTAACTAACAGAAAATTAGTTAATTACAAAGCAGCAGCTTGTACCAGTTGTCAGTAATGATGGGCACAGAATGCAGCGCTGACATTAGCAGCTTGTTTTTGTAATATGTTTATGTAAGTATACTATCTAGATTTTATAATTTACTAAAACTTAATAATATTTACATTTGCCTTACTGACATCACAGTTTCCTTGTATTTATTTCAGTGTATGTATGGTTAAAACAAACTGCAAGTAAGAGAGTGGATAAGGCAATGTTTTCAAAGCTGCTCCTGCTATTCATATGGAGTATCCTCCTTCACTGAAGGCTTTGTAAGTAGAGGATTCCAGTGCTATATATCACAAAGTAATAGTAATAAGGACATGAATTTGGCAAGGTTATATACAGTGTGATGGCAGAAATGGTTATGAAATTGACTTTCAAGTTCTCAAGTGTAATGAATGTAAATCAGTGTTGACCATTGTTAATATAGTCTGTAGTAGAAAACTTTTAAAACAATAGAGTTATTTAAAGAGCTTAATTAAAAAATCAGGACTTGAAAATTATTTTTTAAGTGGTGGTAACATTTTAAGGTGTATTGGGATATATCTAACCATTTATACTGTTTTGTGACAGATTCTGAGTAAAATGTGAGATTCAGGCACATTTCTCTCAGCTTTGCTGAGAAACAGGAGAATTTTTTTTGTTCATTCAATTGTCAGTAGTCACAGGAAGTAATTTCTTCCTCTCCCAACCAAAGCAATTCCAGTTCGGCATTGAAAATTATCTGACTTGCCCCACTATCTGAAAGACTTGCATAACCTTTGGTATTAAATAATTTTTTGTCTATCAGATCATTAGGGTCTGTATCACTGGAAAACCAACGTCGTTGTTTTCATGTATTGATTGTGCCTGCTGCCCTTGTGTCAGTAAAACTAGGTGGGGTAATACCGAAAGTGAAATGTGTGAACTACTGATTGCTTATTAAACCTTATTACTTCAGTTACTTGTGTTTATCTGGGTACTTGACTGTGCTGCTGATGCAATCAGAAGTTCCAGAGTAGCTAAATCTGTTGACATTCTGTGTAGACAAGTATGGTTTGGAAGAAGAGATCTCTGGGAAGATGATATAAACTCGTTGCTAATGCAGATGTTAGAAAAATTGCTCTAGAAGTGTGTGGAAGTTAAAGGTGTCATATTAGGGTTCACTCGATTCTGAAGTATTTTGGAAGTATTCTGCAGTATTTCTCGTGATTGTCAAGCACTGATAGGGGTTGCTTTTGCAGCATTCAAATCTGTTGGATTGGGTTGTCTGAGGAAATTTTTTTTTGCAAATGTAAATGTATACCAGAAGATGAGTCTGAGGTTTTTTACATTTTAAGAAATAACATTCCCGGTCAACAGGAGCTCTTGATGCTGATGTTGTTCTGAGTTAGAACGCTTTTATGACCTCATATAAGAGGAGATGAAAATAAAGTTCCTTTTTACTCCTACCAAGGAAATTCTAGAACTTGCAGCTTGTTGCCAGGAGAGGTAACAAACAGCTGTTGACTTTGCCACATTCAGGAAGTAATTTAAACTAACTTTTTTTTTCTAATTTTTCAGAACCTGATGTTCTCATTTGCAAATTAATTTTTAAAGGAAAGAATAAATATTACTTTGTGATACTTGGGAAGTAAGGTTGAGATAGGATTTCATAGTGTTGCAATGCAAGTTTTGGTTCAGGTTTTACTTTTTAGAAGCACTGGATGTGAATAAGGTTTCTATATATTTGTATACTCACAGGAAGTGATAGAAATTAATCGGAAACTTGTGAAAGCTATAGGCAATATAATGACTTACTATGTTTGGAGCCAGCTTACCCCTCCCCTTCCCCTTGCCCAGCCCCTCATCTTCACTCCCAACTGAGGTTAAAGTCAGAAGTAACAATGCTGGATTCTTTGTTAAGGGACTCATGCCCAATTGTTCTTGAAGGTGTCTGGAAACAAACCAGAATGTAATTGGTTTTAATATATCCCATTACCTATCAACAGTGATCAAACCTCAGATGTACCATTTTCTGCCTTGAATAAGTAGCACCAGCTCTTAAATGTGTAGAACTAATTTATTCTGCAAACCAAATCAGGTCATCACTTTTCATTATTCTTAGCTGACTGCAATTCTGCAAAACTCAAAATATGCACAGAGTAGCAGTAGTAAGACAAAACGTGCTTTAAAAACTGTATTTGTAAATTAGAAATTCAAGTGTAAAATTGCAATTGCAGAAGCTTCAAATGAATTGGACATTCTTCCAAACTGCATGAACTTCGTCATAATACTCCTCTCAAAAAATATGAGATGCAAGCTTTTGTATCATAATCTCTTTCCGGGCATTCTATAATCTAGAGAAATTTCTGATGTTCCATAATCAGTTCTACAGCCCAGGGGGAAGGGGTTATGCTTTATTTATAGCATGATATACCATGAGGGTATTCTGGGGCTGATGAGAGATTTCTGATTACCATCTGCTGCAACTACTCCAGTTTCAGAGTGGATTAACTATGTATACCAAGACTTTAAGATCTTAAATCCAGCTGTAGGCTGTTTATCAGTAGTGGTAGACTCTGTAAAATCTTGAGTAGAGTGTCTGAGCCCTTGTCTACAGCAAAAGAAACTTGGCACTTGGAAGTCACAGTGTTAATGAAACAGTTTTTCAGTCAAAACACAGATTTTTATTCCTTAAATGCTGGTTTTCCATTTTGGAGAAGATGAAATTGGAAATGTAATCCATTGGGTCTGAAGGTGAGACACCTTTAGAGGTGGCCAAAATGGTTTTGTAGGAGTTTGCCAAATCAGCGGCCGTGGTTCTGCTGCCCAGAGAAGCTGAAGGTAAATATACTTTTGTTTGAAATTCTGAATCTAAGGTGTGATTCAATGCAGATCTTGAGATTCCTGAACAGTGGACTTCTGTGCATCTTTCTGCTTAGGAACACAAGTGTTTTATGGATAGTTTTAGAAAGGAGGCTTTACAATAATAATTGTAAAGTTTTATAATTATGAAGCTAAGCTCTTAATGCCTGTGAAGCTCTCTTGTCAAGCCCCATTCTTGAAGAGGCAGCTGTGTAGGTAGTTACAGATAGGCCAGTGGGGTGATGGGTTTTAATGAGCAGCTTCCTTTTGCCCACTTTTTCAAGGTGAGAAATACTACTTTGTGTCTCTCTCCTCACACCAACTTTGAAGAAAACTGCAGGAAGAAAATGATCTGTCTTCTTTTTCAGATTTCTTTAAGATAGGTTAATACATTTATATCTGTCAGAGGGAAAGACTGTAAGAGGGAAAGACAGTTAGGTGAACATTGAAAGTATTTACATAATTATGTGCTCTAGAGAAGGTTTAAAATACGGACTTATCTGTGTCTGAAGGAAGAAACTTAATTACATCAATAAGGTAAAAAGCTCTTTTTTAGAAGAATGCCAAGACCTTATGTAACTTCTCTTGTGCTTCAGTTGTCAGTCTGTCATAAATTTCCTCCTTGACATTCTTGTATAGGAATTTCCTTTCTTTTTAGGGGAGCTTTTGACTGTGGGTATGTGATAGTAATGTAACTGTGGTACTACTGAAGCTATGCAATTCTTTTTTTCATTAACTGTGGTTTGTAATTGTAGCCTGACTGACTGAATTAGGGTTCCTGCTTGAGTACCTTTTGCATCCCTGTGATCTGCTGCATCCTTTGTAACTCCTGATGCCAGGTTACCCCTATTGGTTGAACCCTGCAAGCCTGAAAGGGGAACAGGGAAGCTTTTTAGTTATTCTTAAAACAGCTGCAACAGGAAAGAGAATAAAATGTACTTAAACTCTTTTTGGCCCAGTTCTTTTCCAAGCTAATTTTAGTAAACATGTTTTGTACAGGCTGTAAAATTAAAATACTTGTTCTAAGAGCTGGGTTTTTTTTTTATTTTTTTTTTTATTGCAGTGGTTGCTTAATTAATGTTTGTGGTACAATCAGTGGCCTTACGAGTGGTAGTTAGAGGCTCTTGTGGTGAGGACTTGACAAATACTTTTAAATGAAAAACACTTGTTAGTTTCTGCAGAATGGGTGGTAATCTTTCTGGCAATCTCAAGTAGCATTAGCAGAGGGAGAAACACATTTTTGCTGTTTACTGAAGAACTCGCTTTCTAACTTCGTGTTATCACTGAATTAATAAAAAATGGGTTTCAGCCTTTATTGTCTTCTTAGGAGTAATTGGTTTACAATAGTGGAAAGTACAGAATTGTAGAATTTCACAGAACAGTGTTAAGGAAGTGATGATTAATTTTGGCTTCCTCCATCACGATTATTGTTGTTGGGCTGCATGCTGTGAAGATTTTTGTAGCGTCTGCAAGGGAAAAAAATCACCCATGAAATAAAACTGGTACATACTAGATTTAATTTCCTACAAAGTTATATAAGGAAGTCCATGGAAACTGTGAACAGTAGGATCACCATTTATATTCTAAAATTGGCCAGAACAAGCTAGCTCTAGTGTAATTTTAATACTGAGTCAAATTCTGCTCAGTTACACGGCACTGCAGATCCAGAATACAGGATTTTAACATTTGTTTTGAAAGGACATCAACAGGGGGAATCTGGAAGCTCTTCTGCAGCTAATACAGTGCTTAAGCTAAGCAAGTTTCTCTTGGGGGAATTAGGCAGGCTCGAGTACAAACATCATAAATTTGGGAACAAAAAGTTCTTATTAAAAATTGTTACAGTTTTTTCCTACTATTTTTTTAACTTCAGTTTTTACCTGGAATTTTTTTATAAAATTCTTCCGTATGCTTTGCAGTGACTGCTAGAAGACCTCAGGTGAGGTTTCATTTTGCAAATTGCTAGTGTTTGGCTAAGAAAATATAAGTTGAAGGTAAATAATACATGCAATAAGAAGAAAGGAATATGTCACTAAGCTTGATTCATATAAAAATGTGGGAATATATTTGATTATATATGCAATTTTTTTAATTGACCTTATAATGGGTAATCTTTTCCACATGTAGTCATTCTTGTAAAAGGAACCCTTTCTTACTCCACTGTAGTTTCTGCTTATTTGTGGATGTTGAATTTGCAGGATTAGAATCAGTTGCAAGGATGGGTTGCAGAGCAGACATTAGTTTCAGTCATCCCTGATTTTTCTTTTTTTTGTCTGTTTTTACAGACAGAATTCTTTCAGGTTATGCCTGTAGAGCCATGTGTTACTCAAGCAGGCCTACAGAATTCAAAAATCATGTATATTACAGAAGTTCCAGATCAGCCACTTATATGTGTCTGTGTCTATGGTATGGCTTTCTAAATGCAGACACTTACAGAGGATGTTAGAAAACAATTGTGATTCAGAAGTACATGGATCAAAATATCCTTCCCTTTTTCCAGGCAAAATGAGTAGCTAATACTCTTCCAAATGTTTGTTCCAAAAGTACAGGACATTCCTTTGGGTGTAATTTGCTGCTCACTTGATAGTAATTGAATATATCTACAAATATTTACATTGAAATGTGAAGGACTAGCACTCTGGGAGGGGGGAAAGTCAAAACTTGGAGAATGTTGGGAATGTCACTTGATGCTGCAACAAAGGAGTTTCTGCTTCCACTCTGTGGTTTTGATCACTTGACTGTGCATTTGGAAGTGAGGAAATACCTGGAAATGTTTTCTGACTCTTATGCCTGAGAACAGCATTGCGTATCTTCATTATTACAAAATGCAGAGAACATGTTGTCCAGATATAAAGTGTTAGAGAATATGTTTGGGTAATACTTGAAGGCCAATCTAAATGAACATTTATAATTCAGTTTCAATTTTCAATCCTTTTTGCTATATTTCAGTGAGCTTTCAGAATGAATGCCAACTATTTTGTATTTTCCACTTATCCAGTGCATGCAATATTTTATGCATCATTTGGGCCTCAGATATTGTGGGTGAACTTGTAATTCAAATAACATGTTTCATTGGAAGGAAAACACCATTGTTTTCTAGAAGTTCTTGTCAACTTGTTTTTTGCAGTGCTTATGTATGCAAATTAGTGAGTACATTCAAAGTGCCCATAATTCACAGATCTGGGCAGTTCTTGCTAATTGTAAAGCACTGAAAAATCAGGTTGAAGTGTGCATTAAGTTTTAAATGCCTGTTGCTCTGAACTTGTGTCACTTCTGCATGTGACAAACGGTATGCAAGCATTCTATAAAATTCTGGTTTGGTCCTATTTCTGTCACTAATGCTGATGTGAAGAAAGCACATAGTACAGGAGACGTAATACAGGTGGTGAGGTTTGGTGGGATGCAGGGCCTTGTGCGTCTTTTCAAGGTAGGAACTGTGTGAGACTGGAAGATGGCTAGTCCCTATCTGGTTTTATTTTGTGTGTTAACACGTGTGTACCTGTGCACACCCAGTACCCCCAAATTTCTCTCCCCACCCAGGCAGAATCCCTGGTGTCTCGTTATACTCTTACCTTTGTGCAGCATAGTCCATGATGTGCAATGCTCGAGAGTCATGGCTTGGTTCCACTGCAAAAACAGGTCCTTTCCTCTTTCAGAAGCTGGAATCTGTACTGTGAGGTGGTTCTAACTCTAATTAATATTAAGAGATTATCTTAATATTGAAAATAAAATGTGTAACAAAGCCAGAGTAATCTGTCCTTTTTTTTTTTTTAAGCATATTACTTTTTTTGTTGTTGTTGAATGAATGGAAAAACTCTGAGAATCTTCAATATTTTTCTGTTTTTAGTTTTTAATATATTGTGAGATTTATTTTTTTTAATATTAGTTATTGGAGAGTGTGATGATCGGTTTTCCCCGTGTTACCACTGTGCTGAGGAGGAATAGGGGTCAGCTGTTTTGGGAGTGTTTCTAGAGCTCTGCTTTCTTCTATCTGTGGTCCTGAGCTTGGAGGACAATGCTAAAACTCTCACTGGTCATCTCAGTGTGTTCTGTTGAAAGATTTTGTAGATTATACAACTCCACTGGCGTTTTTACTGGCTCATGGCATCCTCTATTGACGAGGTTTTTCTTCATACGATAGGCTGCCTTGGCTAGTCTCCTTCCAAAACCAAGACATAATAAAGACCAGATACTCTTCTATATTGCTGATTAAAAATCCTAGCAAAAGGTTTATAAACCAAAGTAAAAACAAAGCTGTGATTCTTTCAGACAGTATTGCAAATTAGTTTCAAATGTAAGAGTGGCTATAGCAAATAAACAAACCAGAAGGTTCTGTGTGGCAGTGTGACTTTCTGTATGTGCACAAAAACATTTTTGATAAATGAGAAAACATCTCAGCTTTTACTGTTTTCTTCAAGTCTGTAGTTTTTTTTCTCTTCTATAAAAGATAACTGGTTTTTATAAAGCTAGCAGGAGACAGATCTTTTGTGTGTGCTTCCTGTCTGGAGTGCTCAGACAATGTTTCCCATATTTTCTGTTTTCCCTTTAATGATCCAGGGATCCAAACAGATCCCTCCTTACTTATCAGGGAGGGAAAAAAAAAGGCAGCCAAAAGACAACGAGCTGTATAATGAACTGATTCCCTTGATACCAGAGTTTAATCCAAAGATTTCCAGTTGTTTGTGTGAAAGTTAGATTGTCATTCTGTGAGACGATAATTTTTCCAGCCGAGTGTCCTGAAGAAGTGAGTTACTGCATCTGTGTGCTGCTGGCTGATCTCTGCCAAATGAGACTAAAGGGTCCATGTCTCACAGATAGTTTGTTAGTTTGTTTCTTCTACATTTCATAAACATTTACAGCTATGTGAAAAAAAGAGGCATTGTTTATTCTTCGTTGCAATAACTCGGGGAGCACGGTCGCTCTCTGTCCCTTCAGCAGTGACTGTGTGAGAAGGCACCAGGTCTGCGTTGCCAGAGCCTTCCCGCGCAGGTGCCGTCCCACGGGAGCTGCAACACATGCTGTGTCTTGGCTGTCCCAAAGCCACCCAGCAAAGGACAGGATCAGGATGTGCATGAGCCAGGTGGGAGCACTGCTGGGCTTGGGAGGGGACTGTAAAAGGTGGGAAGAGGTGGTGGAGAGGAGTGAACATGATTGGGAAGATCAGAAATGTGATCAAATATGAGACTTGGAGCAGTTGAGGAATATGGGAATGTGGCAAGATGTGGCCTCAGGTGTGTTGAGTTTGAGAATGACTTTTTTCCTCCCCGTGTTCCCCTCTGTTTTGTGAAGGGAAATGGTCCCCAGAGCTCCCTTTTGGGCTGGGGCTGTCATTTAGCGCTGCAGCTGCGCTGGCTCGATGCGGTGCAGTGGGCTGCATTCATGCATGGTCCATGCAATTTTAACATGGGTTGGAGTCTCTTGAAACTTCTGTCATTTACATTAGCTGATGTGACCTCGGAGGTTGCCCTGGTAACTGGTGTCCCAGGAGCCTCTGTAAATATACCTGAAAGGTGGCTCAAAGTCTACGTGCCAATGCAATGTCTAAAAATATTGAGTAATTATGTTTATATTTAAGATTGGTATATCAAGGTGGTTTGGGTTACCCAAATACAAAAATAAGAAAAATCTTTAAGATCTCATGCACTTTGAAATTATGTGGCTTGAAATTCCTAAAAAGGTAGCACGAGCACACTCCCAAATTATGAGCCATTACTTAATGATGCCTTCTACTTTTACTTTAGCGACATAATTAACAAATTAAGTTCATTTAGTAAGAATTATATTTAAGTAATTAGAAGAATGACTTCTGCCTTCGTGAGATACAAAAGAAAGAGGTGTGGATCAAGGTACTTTCACACTGTTGGCCTCCAGAAGAAGCTGTCAAGATACAATATTGTAACTAGGAGACAAAAGTAATATTGTCTTAAGTGGTTCTTCTGTAAAAGCTTCAGTAGAAACCGGTTATGGAATGGTGGGATGTTCAGCTGAACGTCCATGTCTAATTCTCCAGTATTCAAGTAGATTATATGATGGTTGAATTCATTAATAAAATTAGTAAATTTTTAAATAATAAGTGATGAAATTAATTAATAAAGGCTGTTTTCCCCCATATGGAGAAAAATCCATATGGATTAGTATTATCAGTTTAATGTTTACCTTAGCAGAGTTTCAGTGAATACAGGTTCTCTTACGAATAGTTCTCTTCCCTTTAAGCATTTGTTCACTTTCTTTCCCTCCCTCTGTGTGACTTGTGAACCCTGAGCAGGAAGTGACTTCGCGATGTTGGCACCTTGCACTTGTTTATGCAGTTCAGAGGAAGAGTGAGCTGTATTACTACTAGCTTTTAGTTGGAAGGTGCATGGTATTGCCTAAGTCATAGAATGCCCATTCTCTCATAGTTATTTTGGTTTCTGAAATGCCTTTTGTTTTGTGGATTTTCATGACCAGCCATAGAAATTGTAAAAACCAGTCTAGTTTGTTCCATGTAAGACAAAATGGGGCTTCTAAATCTGTACTTATATTGTGACAGTAAAGTAGGAAAATCACAAATGTATACACCACTGGCAGTTATTGAATGATGAATAAAAGACTTGAATAACAATATAATAAAATATCAGAAGGTGTAACAGCATATACACTTGATAAGCTTTTGTAGTAAAGTGGGAGCCGTCCATTCCTGAAGGAATTGCCTATTTATTTTTCAAAGGGAACCAAAGTGATATTCTTTAAACTAGTTTGTAATAGCACTTTGCCTATTACTATCTATAATGTAACAGAAGTGATTTATCTAAATACTGTCTTTAAATAAAGAAAGAAGATTACCAAGTGAATGTTATGACTGTATCAAAGGAGCTTCAGGAGGTCACTGGTTCTATAAGCACTGACGTGCTGTGGTAACATACAGATAAACCAAAGAAAAACCTATACGAAAGTACTGCTCATCTCCATTGCTACATATTAGGGAGCTGACTGTGAGAGAAACAATGCACAATCCAGCCCCTTGTCCTTCATGTTCCTGAATCTTACAAGACTAAAGGTAATTCTTCATCTGGTGACAGCAGGTGATCCTGTCCATTTCCCTCACACTTTGTACTGCATCTGTAGTTAAAACAAGTGAATCTCACGCAGTGAGGCAAAGTTGCAGTCTGAATTTAGAACATTTTCCTGAAACTGGTTAAAGTCTTTGGATGGGAAGCATCCAAAAAATTCGCTGTTGTTTAGCCTTCGGGTTCAGCTGTTGAGTTTGTTTCTGGAACCAGCCGAGGGCTGTGTGCAGTCTCACCAGGAGCACTCGCTGCCATGCAGTTACTCATTGGTATGACTTCTTCACACGCTGGCGGATCCTGAGCTGTGAGAAGTCTGCCAGTTTTTCTTGAGGAGTCTTGTATTGAGAATGTGTGTGTTGTTCACTTGTGTCCATGACAAAATGATGTGTATGGCAGGCTTGATATTTATAAAGATGTGTTTATACCTGGAGTCTGGTTTTGGATACAGTAATTTACTTTCAATCCCAAGCAGAATTGCAATCCTATTACCATACAACATAGAATTTTAGGAAGGTTGCCTGTGTAAACATTTCTTTTTAGCTGCCAGTGTCTTAAATCAGTGAATAGTATATTTGCATACATCTATAAAATATATCTATTTTCTCTGCATAACATTTGTTCAATCTGGCATACAGGAGCAAAACTAGAATCATCTTTCTGTAGCTGCAATAAATATAGTCACGCAAAGTAAGTGAACACCTAAAGGGAGAAAATTTTTGGATTATGTTTTGGTGTGTCTTGAAATATAGTATTGCTAGTATAGTGTTGCTTTACCAGCTATTTATTGGTTAGGAACTAAAAATGGATTACAATCCTGTAAGATTTGCCTAAAGTTGAACATACGTTAACCTAGCAAGTGATGAGGATGTCGGACTGTTCATTTAGGATTCCCAACTTCCAGCACTTTCTTAAAAGAGTGACTGATTTTTGCTTGGAGTCAAGAAAATGGATCGCTTAAAAAAGCCTTGGTGGAAGCAGCTGGAAGTTGAGCTCCAAACATCAATAGCTGTTCCAGAAATTTTGAGTCTATGTAATAACATTTCGTAATATTTTTTAACTTTTTAATTTTTTTTGTCTATTCTAATCTTGCCTAATTTATGGACATCCAGAGTTACCTAGTGTTGTTATAATAGTAAAGTGTCTAATGTTGTGGTTGCTTTACGTTTCATGTATCACTTAGAAATTAACCAGAAACTCTGAGAAGAATGTAGACTGTAAGTCATAAATCTTGAACAGCATAGAAGATATTCTCTTGAGGTTTTTCACAATGTTTATGATCAACATTAACAAGCTAATCAGTAAACAGTGGTATGTGTAGTATTGTTATGAAGAATTTTTCATCTCTGCTTTTATCATGCTTTCTTATTAACCAGGGAGTAGGCTGTGTGCTCAGATGGTGTCTCTTCTCTCTAATTTACAGAGCACAGAAAGATGTGTGAGTTGGCTGACCATTGGCCATGCCTGAAGGGTGGTGGTGAATGGAGTTACGTCCAGCTGGCACTCGGTCACAGGTGGTGTGCCCCAGGGCTCAGGACCGGGGCCAGTTCTGTTTAATATCTTTATCAGTGACCTGGATGAGGGGATTGATGGCACCCTCAGTCAGTTTGCAGACTACACCGAGTCGCATGGGAGTCTTTTTCCTGTGGAGGGTAGGAGAGCTCTGCAGAGGGCTCTGGACAGGCTGGATCAGTGAGCTGAGGTCGATTGTATGAGGTGCAACAACGCCAAGTGTTGTTTCCTGCACTTGGGTCACGCTGCTGCAGACCTGGGGCAGAGTGGCTGGAAAGCTGCCTGGCAGAAAAGGACCTGGGGGTGCTCTTTTTTGCAGTTGACTCGGTGATCTGAAAGGTCCTTTCCAACCTAAAGAATGCTATGATTCTGGGATTTTAGGATTAATGTATGTACTTCTGTAAGTGGTTTTATTACAACAAAATGCATTATGAATCTTGGTGTCCTATAAAGATACAGTATGAACAAAGCTCTTGTGTTAGCTGCATCAATATTATGAAGATAAAGCAATTTCTGATACTGTTTATTAGTCAAACTAATACATTCATAGCCATTGCTTTCTCAGCATTCTTTCCTAAAAATATGGCTGTAATTGATATGCTAGAGAGAAACAATTTTCCATATTAGAACTAATGTAATGGGAAGGGGGTGTCTTTTCATCCCCTACTCTTTATATACTGTCCTTGACATTTTAAAGGGGTTTTTTTAAGTCTTACAGAGTTTGATATATTCAGCTGCCTCATCTTTGAGGCTGATAAGTATTAGTGGAGCAAGTTGTTAAATAGGAATTCCTAACAACGGATAAAGAAACTATATGCAGCACTGTTACTTTGTGGAGAACACAAGTAACTGCCAAATTATACTGAAATTATAATAGATTGGTAGACCCAGATCAGTGATGATTGGGTCAGAACCCCCTTGTGGGGGTGCATCTGTGTGTGTGAGGGGAGGGCACCAGCCTTTAGCACAGTGTCCACATGGTGAGCCAGACACCGAGGTTTGGCCACGTGGCATGAAGGCCACATGGGGGGCACCCGTCGGTCAGTAAGGTCTGCCTGCTAAGCCACCCACACCACACCCCCTGGAGCCTCTGAATAGTTGTGGCACCCTCACTTTGGCTGAGGGGACAGCGAGTGGTCATTGAACCAGGGGTCCTGCCTGGAGGGAGTGGCCACAGTGACCAGAGCAGATGAGGAGGCAGCATAAGGTTTCCACTGGGGGCACTGGCCAGTTCTCTTCGAAGTTGGCAACGTGTGACCTTCTGAGTGGTAACTCTGTTCTTTCTCCCCCCATTTCCTCTCTTTACTCTTTCTTCTCTTAATCTCTCTTCTCTTATTCTTTTGGGTAACTTAAATACTTATTTTCTGTAAGTTACGGGTACCTCACTTTAAGTGGCATGGAGTTTGTGTCTGCTAAGTGTAATTAAAGTTCCTTACTACAGCAGTGCTTGCTAGCCCTGCTAATCTGTTGTAATGCTTCTGTAAAGGTGCATGTTATCTTTGTAAAACCTTTTTTGCCAAAATGCCTATATTCTCTCAAAATTAAAAGAAATCTCTTAGAGAAAATGTCTAGTTTTAATTTGGATGTTAACTCAGGGTATGAAAGAACCTGTGGCTTTACCAGGGTTTGTGTGAGCGGTGATCTGAAGATAACTCATTTCCAATGGTTTAATTCAGGTGTTCTAACACAGACAAAGCCAGTTCATAAAACAAAGTTTTGTCTTGTGTGTATCCACCACTTGTCAGTATCTGCTCAGGCCAGTGGGATGGCTGGTTTTGTTTGGATGCAGTTTGCATCTGTCTTGGTAGAGAAGGAAGGTGAATAGCAAGTTAAGTGTTGGTTTTAAGCACTTCAGGCAATAATAAATCTCCTGTATTAAAAGAAAAGGTGTTCACCATAGTAGGGATTTTGATACAGGTTAAGATTTGTTCTGAAACCTTTCCTGTTCTCTCTCAAAATTGCCAGGAACTCCTGTGGGAAGACAGCAGGTCATGCTCTGATGAGATAAGCCTCTCTGTGGTGTCTTGCCTAGAGAAGATAAGAAATCTTAGTCTGTGTAGTGGCAGAGAGCATAGTCTTTGAAGAGGCAGGTACTCAACACCTGCCCTTCCTGGAGCAGCGTGGGATTGGTAATGTTAAACAATAAGCTTTTGTTTTTCTTTTCGACCCCTTGGGAGTTCTTGGCAGCGCCATAATGTCTGCTGAGGAAATTTTAGTGAGAGGCAGTAAAGAGTTCAGATGTTTAGATCTCAGGATTGTATACCTGTTTCACTTCAGTGAAGCAAGAATGAAAAAAATGAAGGGAAAAAATTGTTCTTTGGGCTAAAATTTTACTTCCCCGTGGGAGGCAGGACGTTGTGGAAAGTAGCAGAATCCTTGCTTTGCTTTGGATGCAGATGTATCTGCCACGAGGTTAATGACATGTGAATTCCAGTAAGATTGTGTCTTCTTGGTTGACTCGGGGATCGGAGGAGGTGTGCACTCTTGATATGTGCTTTTTTTATAATCTGAATTGTATTGATTCATTTTTTCTTCCCAACTTCCTCGTTTTGGAAAGCCGTGTCATCTTTAGATCTCTTCTTTTATCAGATTCATTTGAAGTCAAAGAGTAGGTTTTAAAGTTAGGAGGAAGAATGCATGAGAGAGAGATGATGTGATCTCTAGGATTATTTTCCTAGGAAACCATCTAAACCATAATACATAGTTCATTGGGAGCCCTGGAAACAGCCTCCTTCTATCTCCATCACTTTTATCATCATGAAGCTTAGTCTGCCATGATTTCCTTCCTCCTCATAAACCTTCTAAGAAATAGTTCTTGTTGTAACTAAATGCCATTGTGAAAAAGAAAAAGGTTTTATGTAAACTGGGATATTTCTACTGTATTTGAGAGCAGATCATTGAACAGAGATATTTGAAGGTTGAGTTCCTTAATGTTCTGGAAATAATATTTTGCTGGATGGGACCGGCAGAAGATAATGGGTATTTAAATGAAAGGTGTTTCTAATAAATTACTGAAGCCAAAATTTATCCTTCATGATGGAATGTGTGCAACTGCAACTGTTCTTAAGAAATGCTAAAGTAAATAATCTGGTGCAGCAGGCTGGGACCAAATTGTTGTTGTTTTTCCAAATTTGTAAGATTTGTGCACTCTTCTATTGGCAAGTTACTTTCCTATTTCTACAAGTTCAAATAGCTAATTTACACCCTGCTAAAGGACTGAAATAGAGTTGCAGCATAAAGCCAGTTACTGAAATAAGGATCCAACATGTATCGAGTGTGAAGTTACCAAGGATCAGTGAAATAGTTTTACCACTTATTGTTTGTTCTTTCCCACTGAACTATACTGACAGTTAAAATCCAGTAACAGGGAATAATTGGCCAGCGACAAGTTGCTGCAGATATGAATAGAAAGTTCTGTTCATATTGCCAGAATGCTTTTGCTCAGTTCAGTTAACTTTGTACCTCAGAGAATTTGTTGATTTATAGCATTTTCAATTGTAATGTGACTGGTTTTAGTTCAGGATTCAGAGTGGATAATAGATGAGTTCTATATTCAAGTGTACAAATATGCAAAGTACAGTCTTCAAATATGTGGTATTTTTGTTAACTTTTAATTAGCCATTGCATCAAATTAATTCAGCAAATTATTTTCCTTTAGATGTGTTCTTTCTGTTCTGTCTTAGTACTGGAATGTAAATCCTCTAAAGCAGCATTCTGCTAATGGCACATCTGCTTCCTCTCAGTTCCTACTCCTCCGTTTGGCTCCTCTGTTGTTTCAAACTTAAGTTCTGCTGAGTCCAATAGGGCAGCATGAATTTACAGAATTCTGTAGAAATCTAGGTAAAGTTGGTTTAAGATGTGCTTTTAAAATATTTTACATACAATCTATTTTTAAAGAAAAAAGTTTTAAAAGAGCAGGAGTTTTGAATTTTAATGTCAGTGCTTTTCATTTTTTCTTTAGATCTAATTACCTCTTGGCTTTGTAAGAAGGTGAAGCTTTAGTATTTTAGTCTCTGTAACAGTCAAACTATTCCAAGAATTGTTTAATATATGAATTTCATTATGGCTTTCGAATGCTTGCCTTTATTTTAGGGTTCAAGGCTTGTCTGCTTTTGAGTAGATTTATTGGTACAGGTGACATGAGGGCCAAGTCTATTTTTGGGGACCACACAGATTCTAACAGGAGCCTTCTTTCCCTGGCATAATCCCACTACTGGGAGGAATAAGCTCAGTAACCAAAAGACACATTTGCAAGTATAACTGTGTCCATTCTACTACTTTTTTGGTACACTGGTGTCATTTACAGCTGAGATTTTTTTTACTGTACAGGCAGACTTTCAAGTACAATCTAAATATACTCTCCACCTCCACATCTTGATTATGCTGTCTGCATGCTGTAGGTGCAAAAGTGCTTCCTGTGATACATTTTCAGTTCTGATTAACAGTATTAGGAAAAGAAAAGACCATTTTTTGCACAAAGGCTTCCATGTTGAAGATGAATGTTCAAATAATTTTCAAATAATAAAATATGAACGATTAAAATAGTAAAGTGTTTGGCAAGTTTTGTTACATCAGTGATTATAACAAAATAGAGAATAAATGGTTGAACGTGGGAAGCTGTGAGAGTGAAGGGGTTGACTTGTGATGGAACAGTTTTAGTTTCTCTACTACATTGAGCAAGAACAAAGCTTCTCCCCATGAAGTCATTTAGTCGCTGTGTGTTGTCATGGTGGGTGGCTATAAGATTGAGATAAGGAAAATTAATATAGTTTCTGTGTATTATCTAAACTTTTCTTCAGCCTTTTCTTGACCACTCCAGGCACGTACATTTTTCCTGTTGGTTTAGGCAGATGGGCCTTCTTGGTGGGACACTTACCTGATTGCAAAGGATGGGATAGTACCCTTTGCTGTGGGCAGAGTCAGTGGAGGTCTTTGCTTTCAGAGTGAGTGGACAGTTTGAAGAAAACAGATGACAAAATTGTTTTGCTTCTATGATTGGTTCAATTTTGGGTGTCGTATGAGTTAATTTTTGTACTCTACCTGTGATTGTCTGAGTATTTGTGATATGTAAGATATTTAGAAAGCTGCGTACAGTGTATTGACATATGGTGCATGAATATTTTAGTGAAAGATTAATGATATTTCCCTGGTATGCCTCAGTGGTTGTTTTAAAAGAGAGTCCTGTTTTCCTTGTAATATCTTTTCCTCCACAGAACACAACTACGGTATTACCATATTTTCATTATTGCTGAAGTGTGAAATACAATGAGCTCTGAAAATTAAAAGTAGGATTATTTTTACCTGCCATTTTGTATAGAGGTTTGAGTGCATGCAGTATCCATAGCCTTCCTCCACATTTAGAAGGGTTGTAAACCTTGTTTTACAGTATTTTAAATTCTTGCATACTTTCTTACCACCCCAAATGCTGTAATGCTGGTCTATATCGAGACTTCCTTAGCACCTACTCGCTAAGATTCTGCTGTTGTAGATGGGAATTCAGAAATTGTCTTCACTGTATTTGCTCTTGACTCCTGCATCCTTTAACTTCTTCAAACTGTGATGTCCTGTAGTGATGCTTATTCAGCATTCTTTACAAGGTAAACTTGTATCAAACCAGATCCCTTTAAAATACTATTTGTTTAGTTGTAATTATTTGGTAAAGCATACTTACTGATGCATACTTATGACTTATTAGGTTTGGTTTGTCAAAGCTATGAGTGTTTATATAAAGATCATATGCCTCACTTTGTATTTTGCTTAGGATAAGCAAATACGTTATACTATTAGATTTTTGTGGTCTCATGTCTTTCTGTTACAGGCATCTTGTATTAAATATTTATAGATCACTATTCTAAGTGCTTGTAACTCTTCTGAATAATTAAAGAACAGAGTTAAGGGGCAGAAGGGCATTGATGTAGCATGCAGAATGAGAATTTTCTATAGTTTTTTGACAACTAAATTATATATGTCTGAAAATCAGCAAGGAAAACAAGTCAGAAGCAACTCTATGTGGTTAACAAAGGTGCTTGGGTACTCACATCTCTGTGTGATCGCTGAGCAATGATAACCTAGTAACTATTTTTTATCTAACTCATAAGAATTGTTCTTAAAATTCAAAAGCTGATTATCACTGTTTAATTATCATTGCCATCTAAGTAATGAGGCTGGAGTAGCAACTCAGAGAAGAATTTGCAAGATAGTATTTGTTTAACAAGTAGGAAGTTTGTAAAGTTCCAAGTTTTTTACTCGACTTAATGCTGAATTATGTACATGAACTCTTCATGGCATTGAAGAGTTAATATTGATAATAGTCACTCTCCTAATTGACTAAAAGGAACTTACCCCAAACCACAAAAGGAGAACAATTTAGCTTGTGAAGTTCCACCTCTTTATTTAAAGTTATCTTGTGAAATTTGTTCATCCAATTACTGTTAGTCAAGAAGCAAATCTGGAGACGCCATTCATCAATCACTAGAATGAAGCTAATCAGTTGATGAATAGAAAGCTGCAGGGCAGAGGTAATGATAGTTTTTAGAATGAAAAAAAGTTTTACATTTTATTACTCTTAAGCCTGAATGTTTGACTTAGATAAAATAACCTTTAGGCTATGGTTTTACTTCCATGTTGTTCCCTGGAAAACACTCAGTGACCGGAAAGGACACAAAAAGGCACCAGGAACTTTCCAAGAGAGCAGATGACATTTGGATTGGAGTTTGGACAGAATACACAACTTGACAGTACAGGTGGAGGTGAACATTTTACCACACCAGTGGAAGTGAGAATGTGTGATTTGGTTGTAACCTTGTGCTGAGAGGTTGGATGGGATGACCTGTAAGGATGGGTGAAAAAGTCAGTCCTTTAAATGATATAACACATTCATGATCAATCTGCTGTTTATTTTTTGTGAGCAAGAGTTGCTGACAGTTAAGGGAGTGCCATGTAGACTATTTCTCACAGTACATGAGAGTCATCATACTTTGCTGCTTTCTGGCTAAATTAATCACTCATAACAAACCAAATTATTTTCATTTGTTGGCTGCATTTGCAGGATTGAAAAATATGAATCTTGCCTGCATGGAGTGAGGTGTCCTTTTCCATAGTATTGGTTCTTGTAGTATTTAAATACATGTAACTTCATGGAGTACATACCTGTAAGGATATCCAAAGATGCACGCTCTACAAGCTTGGTTTTGTCAGGTGACTTGTCCTGGTTTGTTGTGAATCAAATAGGATAGTGTCTGGGCCTGCTGGGTAGGAAAGTTGGTAAAAAACCAACCAACCAACCAAAACTCTGAGAAATTCTGGAAAAGGTGCTGGGAAGGCTTTACCAACAGGAGGGGGAAGGGGTAGTGGGGCTTGAGCCAACTCTCACTTCTTGCTGGTCATGTCATTGGCTTCTCTCTCCTCTGTGATCTTGGAGAGGTGAAGCAGCTGTCTGCAGACCTGCATCTGAAATTACAAAAGTCTTAAACACAGCTACTCTGTTTCAAAGTCACCCACATGCTGTATTTTTGCTTTAAAGCCTGACAGCTGTGTTACTTATTTTGCCAATTCAGTCAAATTGTTGTTTCTGACTGAAACAAGAAGTGGAAAGTGCTGTGCTTTCTACCAGTGGAATTGACGTGCAGCTATGAATCCTTGAAAAAAATCTGATGTTCAACTTCAGACTGATTGCTGTGATATTCTGCATATTGAATCGTGTTGATAGGTCTTGGTTGAAATGCTCCTGAAAGTGCATCTCAGCTATAACGTTTGGGTATTTAAAACATTATTGAAGAGCTGAAAGTGAAATGCTGAGAGTTTGAATAGATGTGTGTGTATGCAGAAAGAGCATCTTGCTGGTTTTAAGGACAGCAGTGAAGACTTGGAGCCTTCTTCACTCCTTAGCCAGACTGAAATCTGCTGAGCCAATTTGCATCTTCACATCCTTCAGTACCTTCATATGCAGGGTCAGCCTTGTCACCATCAGTTATTCAAGCTAAAAGCATATGTATCTATATGGTAATTGATGGCTAAAAAAATAAATGGTTATGATAAACCTGAGTTTCTCTGTAGTAGTTAAATTGGTCTGTTTGTCATAGTTTAGCTATAATTTCTTTGTATGTGAGAAATTAGGAGTCTGAAATACTTTCTAGTTACATCTCTAGGGCTAAAACTCTTTTCATGCCATCACGTAATTTTTAACAGCTTTCTGTCAATGCAGTTTTCTCAGTTTAAGACTAAACAGTACATAGTAACTGCTGGTTTTCATAAGTAATTATTGTAGTTTATATGAATTGGGTTGCAATATTGCTTGTCTGGATCTGAGATATATGTGTTTTGCTCTTATTGAGTTTGTACAAACGAGGTACCTCTTTTGCTCTGTTGGAAATGATACGCAGAAGCCTGAACTGCAACTGACTCAGTGAGACTGAGAACTGAAACCTTCATGCCAAGCATAACTCAAGCTTGGGCTCTCTCAGTGCTCACAGCAGTCTGGGTAGTTTCCTTAAATGCTTCTTATTTATTTTCTTTTGAGATAAGACTTTTTTCCCCTTTCCCCTGCTTATCTGTATTGTAATTAACCCCTGAAACCAAATGCCATTTTATTTTAATTTCATAAATCTGCAGATGTGCTTATGTATGAAAGAATGCCTCAATGGTATTTGAGTTTCATTTTTGCTACTGTATTTTAATATTCAGATATATTATCTACTATATTGTATAGCATACTGATATATAATATATACTATATTATAATTATATTATGAAATTATGCTATAAAATTATAGAATCCTAGAATGGTGTGCACTGGAAGGGAGGATCATCTGCTTGCACCCCCTCAGCCATGGGCAGGGATGCCTTCCTGTGCAGGCCCAGGAGTTTGCAGGTCACTTCCAACTTGGCACATTCGGTGATTCTGTGAAGACACCAATATCCAAAAAAATAGTAAATAAGGGTTTCTTCACTCTTGGTAAACTGATCGAATGACTAAATGAACTCTCCTGTAAGAAGTTTTTCAAGGAAAGCCTCGGTCTGTACTTAATTTGCAAAACAATTTCCTGTTATTTCCTTGTTCGTCGCAGTCACAGTCTTTGAGTTAAAGTGCCCGCTAGAAAAGCAACGAGGCCAACACAGGTTACCATTTCTTGCTGCCCTTTCTAATAAGTAGTGTGGAAGTGATACTCTCATATCACAAAATTGTACATTTTCTGGTGTTGTGCTTTCTTGAAACAACACAGAAGAACCAAATGAGCCTGAGAACCCCAATTCTGTTACTTTTGTGGTGTTGGCAGTTACCATTGTCTTGTCATTACATTTATTATGTTTATGAAATTGTTGATGCACATTCTTTGAGGTGGACCAAGATGGGAGATTTTGTTTTTCCTGATAGAATTGTTTCTGTTGGAAAAGATCTTTCAGATTGTCCAGTCCAGCCATTAACCCAGCACTTGAGATCTATCACTAAACCTAATGACATGAAGCTTTCTTGTCAGGTCGTGTAAGATCTGATTTCAACAGAACAGTTTCAACTGCATTGATTTTAGTTGAATTATTTTTGTGATAAAAGTGAGTGATTCTGCTCTTTCCTCGCATTTTAAATCAGTTCCTTGATTCTAGTGATTATTTTGACCCAGCTCTGATACTTAGCTGATCACTTGGCAAGTTGTTTTAACTCACTAAAATTGCAGAAAACTAATTGGAAAGAAAATAGAATTTTTTGTTTCCTGTAGTAGTGAAGTAAATTAATTTACTGTGTTCAGACAGGTGCTAATGAGGGCCTGAGGAGCTGGGGTGGGGAGAAGGGAGATGCAGCTGGGGCAGGAGGAGGAAGAGACAGGACAGAAAATTAGTAGTTTTAAGAGGGAATTGGTTTAACTGTATCATGAATTACACAATTTGCTCATCTGAAATAATATAGGTCACTTTTATTTGAATATTGAACAAAGACTTGCCCTTGTGTCCATATTCCTTTAATCACAGAATTCCTATAGTAAAGAAAAAAAAAAAGAAAAAGAATTGTTACTTGTGCAACTAATCTTCGTGTTTTTCTTTCCTTCTCACTGGTATTTTTAACACTGTGTAACTGGGTCTGGCTGGGGTCAACCCACCAGACATTGGAAAAATACATTTGTCTTAAAAGATTTCTGCAAGCAACAGATATGTCCTGGATACCAGTTTGGAGAAATATTTAAACGCTGAGCACATATATAGTGATTCACCACGAGTGAGAGGCCCTGTGTTTTCCAAATAGCTGCTGTTTTGTCTCCCCCCAGATGATTGTTGTCTCAGTTGAGGACTTTGCTTTGTCTTAAACAGAACTGCTCGGTGCTGTGTGCAGCCCAACAGTGGCTGCAGTTCATTCAGGAACTGTTGCACACAGTGTGATTTAGCATGTGCCATTTGGGATCCTGTCAGCTGAACCGCTAATTACTTGGAGAGTTTTTTTTCTTGTTTTGGCTTTCGCATACTCTTTGGACAGCTGTGTTAAAGCACGGCAAAGTTACGTGCCTTTTAGTGAATCTGGGTCACTGTGTTAGTAAGGATCCTCTAGTAATGGCAAATGAGAAGGTACTGACTGGGAAGAATGTAGATGCTGGGCTGGAGGAATGAGGCTGAGTGGTGTCTGTCAGCAGGTTCTTCTGCTGAGTTGTTGGTTTCAGGAGGATTAGGCTGAGAGAGTGTGTATCGAGGACATAGAGCTCCTGCCTTTGGGGACATGGTTCCTAATGGTGAAATGCCTTTCCTGCATCACCTTCTTTCTTTCACTCCCCTTTCTCCCATTTTTGTCTCATCCTCTTCCAAAGAAGACTGCTTGCCTTTGACTGCACGTAACTTTTGACATCAATACTAAATTTTGTGTAACAAAGATGAAACATGGCTGATTTGAGTTGCCTGTTATTTTCCTTCTTTTTTTTCTACTGGCTTTTTCACACAAAAACTCACTTAGCCTCTTTTGTAATGCTGTGTGTTATGTTCTGGAATGAGTTGGCAGCTGTACATAGGTGAACTATACATAATAGGAGGGGGTTTGTGTGTGTTTGCAAAAATAAGTTGTCCTGTTTATTATTGCCGTTTCAGATACAGGTATTTTTTCAAAGAAAGCCCACAATATTTTTGTGATAGGAATATTTATAAACCTAAGGATAATATGATATTTATGTTGCATTTGTAACTAATTTGCTGCTCTATGCCTGCATTTTATATCTCTAAAGCTACAGGTTGAGCATTGGAAAAGAACAAATTACTGAGATTATAATATTTTTAACTAAATGCATTTGGAAATTGAATATCTTAAACTACTGATTTTCGGTTTTTTCCCTTTGAGTAGACTGAACTATACATAGACATGCCTGAATGCTCTCTTAGGTATAAAGAAAATCTATAAAATTCAAGGGGTTTTTTTGCAGGGATCTGAAGAAAAATGCTTAGGAATCGTAAATAAAGTTTCAGTTTTTGTTTTTGAACTAACCACTTGCTGAAATAGGCTTGTTATACACCGTGTTGTTAAGCTGGGTGATTTTGCAATTGCTGCTGAATTGCATTTGATGAAGAGGGGCAGCTTTTGTACTCAGACTGGCTGCTTAAGTATCACATCCACTACAAAAGCAAGTCATCAATGAGTTATATAATATCAGAAGAGTAGTTCATCATGAACATCATTAGGCTGCCTGTTCTCATCACAAAGTAGTGAACTATACTGCAACTGTTGGCTACAGATGTACATTAAATTACATCTAAAACAGCTTTTGCATTATATGACATGAAATAATGGTGTAATTTTAAAAAAAAATGAAATTAACCAAACCTAGGCATGGCCTGTGTTCTCACCTGCTCAGCAGTAATTGCTCAGAATATTGGCACAACACTGCCCCTCAGATTCACAAACATGTCACTTAATTCAGAACTTACATGCAAAAGAACCTGATTTATTTAAAAGCTCTTGAGACACTGTACATACTTGCAGTCTTGTTACCGCACGTATGGATGGACATTTCCATCCTGCCCAGGCTGAATGGCTCACATTCATCTTGTCTCTAAACCTGTTTCGGATGAATTAAGTAGGCATTCTTGGGACTGTGGCTGCTGTAGACCGTGTGCCATCCAGGTGTGTGAGTTTTCTCGCAGGTTGTCAGAGCTCAGCCCCTGACAGTGAACAAGCCTGCAGTGAGTGGCTGCAGTTGTCAGGGGCTGCGGGCTGTTTTGTGCTGTTTCTTATGTAGTTGCTTGGTTGGCAGAGCACTCACCTGCTCCTGGAGTGGTTGGGATCTAGTCCCCCTACCTGGGCATCTTCAAATGCTCAGCCACATGGTCTCAAGACTAGGGTGGAGCTGCCTTCCGTGCTTAGATGAACCTCTGGTATATACAAACAAATGGAAATGTTTTACACTTAGAGCATAAGCAAGTAGGCCCTGTCACCTGGGGTGGTGGGAATTCCTCTGAGACGGTGAGATTCAGTGTTCAGGTCCCTGCTACATGGACTGTTTGTACACTTTGCAGTCAGGGTCACCAAGTGAAATGTTTATGGAGCAGTGACATCAGGGACTTTCACTTCCCAGATGCCAGGGGAGTACTCTAAAAATCTGTCATTGTGCTGCTTCCCCTTGTTCCCGTTGTCTATTCCTTTTAAAGTTCTCTGTCTCAAAAAGAGTACCTTATCAGGCTAAATGCACATAGAGGCACTGATCTTCCAGTCCTAGTTAGCAAAACTGCTGCATCAGAGCTGCAGGTGGCTGCTTTTGTCACGGAGAGAGGGGCAGGATCGCAGGCACCCATCATACAGACCTTACACTAGTCGTGGTTTCCTCTGTCACCCTGATCTATTAAGTTATCAAATTGCTGTTTGAACTCCACTGCTATCCCTGTCAGTACCAGTGGTTATTGGAACTGCTTTTTAAGTGATAGTATCATGAAGTTGCGTAAATTAAAAGCTTTGCACTTCAGGAGTGATGTGCATCTCTCTCAGTGTCTGATTCAAGATTCTCTGTTGTCTCCAGAATTGTTTTGTAGATAGTGCTATCTTGGTCACACAACTATTTCTTTATCGACAACTTGAGAGGGATAAAAGAAAATTCTCATGTAGATACTCTTCTCTGTTTGTGCTTTTAATCCATTTTCTCCAGCTGTCTCTGGCTCTTAAGTGCCACAAATGACAACTGGGATATTTCTGTTTTTTGAACTGCTAGATGCTTTTCTTTATGTTGGTAGGAACTCCTGGGTAAACTAAACTCTTTGTGTAGTTTCTTGTACAGATTATGAGCAATGTTTCAAAATGGTTTTATCTGGAGTCTCGTCTGTTCCTCAAAACTTCTTACAGGTGACCTTGGTTGTGGCACACATAGTGTTAGGACATGTATTGAGGAGGTGGTCGTTCTGGTTTCAGTGATTAGAGTCTTCTGAAGCACAGTCTTTTGGGGGAAGTCCTGTTACGATGACGGTACATGTTATAATCTGAAGATTGACATGATGTTCATTGTCTGAGAGATCCTAGAATGACTGAAAGTTGTTTCAGAACAGAAATCGTGACTGCTGCCTTGGACAGAATTATGCATCTGCACCGTAGAGTCAGTGTCACTTTGAGCGTCTTGAACAGCAAGAACACTGTAATCTCCTGAATGCCAAGAAGTCACTCCTGTGTTGGTTCAGATGTGTAACAGTTTTCTGATGTGCCAGTCTTTTTGATTCAAGGCAGAGCTAAGACCTGAGAGAGACCTGACCCAATTCATGGATGCCACCCCACTTTCAGGGTCAAATCTTCCACATCGTAAGAGATACCTGTCTCCTTCTCCATGCCAGACTGTATCACTGAGGCTTGCAAACTTGTTTCATACAGTTTGTGTGCTCTATGCAATTGCATTTTCAGCTTATGACTGAGAGTTTTGTCTGTTTCTTTTCAAACAGGCGGGTAATTCAGACAGGTCAATAATTCTCACCAGTGTCTTTGGTAAAATATCCTTTAAGTTATTCTGTTTATTCAGATTGATCATGACTGCCATGTCTCTGTCAGGATGGGGACTTGCACAAGCAACCTGGTGGCTGATGGTCACTGATCTCTGGACAAGCAAAAACTTAGAGGGTGTTCTGGAGCTCAGGGTGTCTTTAGGGTTATTCACACTGTGGTGCAGGCTTTATATAAACAAGCTGAGTGGCTAGGCTGTTTTACCTGGCAGGAATGCAGAATGCTGGTGAACTGGCTTCGAATTAATCTGGCAGGCAAGCCAGATAATCTTGCAGGTGGTAGATTTAATCACTCCTCTGATCCACATATATAAACTTCAATTCAGTCTTTTGGTAACTAGAGCTGCAAATGGGGTTGACTTGAGATGGACCTGTTTACATCAGATGACATCAAGAAATGGAAGATTTTATTTTTCCTTTGCACTTCAGTGTCTTGAATCTGATACAGTTCTGATCATACAGAAAGGCATAGACCTTCCTTCTGATCATGATCCACCAAGGTGATACTTCCCAGGCCTTGATGGTTCTGGTGTCAAGAGGTTTTCTGTCCGCTGTCTCTTACTGAACAGTCTGAGAAATGTATTCCCCTCCTGGGTCTGTCACTGAGAAATCTGGAGCATTAAGGAGTTTCAAAATGCTTCATTCCAAACCCTTAAATACTGGACAGGAACATCATTACTCATTTCTGTGGGACTGTCCCTTGCCACTTTTTCAGTTTAGGAGATGCAGATAGGTAGCTAGACAAGAAACTAGGCTTAAAATGGAACAAAAACTTCTGTCAAGAGAAATCACATTTGAATTAATTTTTTTTAAAGGAAATTTGCTTTTGTTTGAAAACAATTCTTATGCCCAAACTATATGTAATGAGATGCTGAGAGTCAACCCTGTGCAGTATCCATTGCAGGTGTTTGATCTGCAGTTAGAATTGAAACAGTTCTCTGCAGTGTTATTTATTCGCTTTTACTGGTCTTTTGAGAACTTGTGTAAAGCAAATTCCGCTGTCATTAAAGGTGCAAGAATTGCATGGTTGATTAATTTTCTCAAACACAGAACAGCAAATATTAAGTCTGCTCACTTTACTAATCATTGTTTTCAATGTAAGGCTTTTCGGATGCTTATAAATTAAATTACAAACCCAGGATTCTGCATTTTTAGTTTACTGAAATTAAACATACAGCACATATGCCTTGAACTGAAAATGTATTTTGTAATGGATGGTTTTTATTCAAACATCTGTTCAGTGTAGCAGTCGTTAAAGGTTTTCTTTCACTTTCCTTTCTGCCATATAAGCAATGCTGATTTGCACTGGAACATACTTCAAATGGAAAACTGTTTGAAGGAACATCAACATTCTTTTTTTTTTTAATGAAGCTGGAAAAGTAATTTTTTGAGCTGTTCTCTAATTAGGGCATCTAATATACGAAGATTATTTAATGGCAGTATTATTTCAGACTAAAAGTTAGCTCATCAAGTCAAGAAAAAAATCCCCCAGCATTTTTCAGTCTCAGAAAATGCAAATAATGAAAGTATGCGGGTTTCTTAAATTCAGTTCATATGAAATTGATTGTACTTAAGGATGTGTTACTGATTTATTTGCATTTGTTTGAATTAATGCAAATGGCAAATAGAGGTAGCTAAATAATTTTTTTAAGTTTTATTTATATGTCTGTATATACCCTTTATAGTTTTCTCTAGTAACGTAAGACCTCTGGGTTATTGCTTTAAGAGCCAAGGTAAATCACTTTTGCTTCCCTTCCTGACCAGGTCTTCCATTCAACTTCTTTCTAATGATATGCAGGTTCTTTGGAAACAGTTAACCTTTAATCCTCTCAGAGGTTTCCTCCTGAGTCACTGTCATATTTTCTGAAACTCAGATCTTGCACTGAATTACATCTGCTCCAGTCCAGTCCCCTGTGTTTCAGTGCAGCTTCTTTAGACTCTCATGGATATTTTCCTGGGATAGGGGTGGATGCACGTGTGAGTGCTGTGGGCAGGCTGTGTGAAGAGCATGGGTGGGTGCAGTAGTGAAAGGAGCTGTGCACAGTAAGTGCTGTTAATGTCTTGTATGCTTAGATTAGGATCATGTCTTAGGGATTTTATGTAGTTAGGAGCATGTCCTATGGGTTTTATGTATTAATTGTGTTCTAATGTACTCTGTCAGCATTAAATGGTATTAAAACATTATATTCTGTACTGACCAGTTCAGCAAATATCTGTAGGACTCTGTAAGGACTTGAAGGAAAGCTTACTTCCTAATTCTGTGGCTCTAGAACCTGTTACCTGTGTAAGTAGGATATTACTCATAAAATGCATATACATATATGCACTAATACAACATTATTGTTTCATTAGCATTCAAAACTTGCTTTTTTAAATTTTGTATTCATAAAAAAGTATTAAAAATGACACTTATTTAAACAAGAACAAAAATTAAGCTATTATTAATATTTTCATTGTGATGATTCCAGTAAGAATTTCTATCCTACTGGTCATTGCAGAGACCTTGTTGAACTACTTTATGGACTTTCAGCTCTAAGTTGAAACCTGTTTCAATGTTGAGCAAAACCATGCTGATACATGTTTTGTTTCCCTTCTCCCCCTCATATTTACCAGGATGGTACGAAACAAAAGCGGGAGCGGAAGAAGACAGTGTCGTTCAGCAGCATGCCGACAGAGAAGAAGATCAGCAGTGCCAGCGACTGTATAAACGCGATGGTTGAAGGCTCCGAGCTCAGAAAGATTCGATCCAACTCCAGGGTGTATCACCGATACTTCCTTTTGGATGCGGATATGCAGTCTCTACGCTGGGAACCTTCAAAAAAGGATTCTGAAAAAGCAAAGATTGATATTAAATCAATCAAAGAAGTAAGAACGGGAAAAAATACAGATATTTTTCGCAGCAATGGAATATATGACCAGATATCAGAAGACTGTGCATTTTCAATTATATATGGAGAAAACTATGAGTCACTAGATCTTGTTGCTAACTCAGCAGATGTTGCAAATATTTGGGTTACTGGCTTAAGATACCTGATTTCCTATGGAAAGCATACTCTAGATATGATAGGAAGTACTCAAGATAACATGCGGACTTCATGGCTTTCACAAATGTTCAGTGAATCAGATGTAGATAATTTGGGACATATACCCCTGTGTAATGCTGTACAGTTTATAAAAGACTTAAATCCTGGTTTAAAAACTAACAAAATTGAACTAAAATTCAAGGAGTTACATAGATCCAGGGAAAAACCTGGTACCGAAGTAACAAAAGAAGAGTTTATTGAAGTTTTTCATGAGCTTTGTACCAGACCTGAAATCTATTTTCTGTTAGTTCAGTTTTCAAGCAATAAAGAATTTCTAGATACCAAGGACCTCATGATGTTTTTAGAAGCAGAACAGGGTATGGCACAGGTCACAGAAGAAATAAGCCTTGAAATTATTCAGAAATACGAGCCAGCCAAAGAGGGCCAGGAAAAGGGTTGTCTTTCTATAGATGGGTTTACAAATTACCTTACTTCCCCAGACTGCCACATATTTGATCCAGAGCATAAAAAAGTTTGTCAGGATATGAAACAACCTTTATCTCATTATTTTATAAATTCATCTCATAATACATACTTGATCGAGGATCAGTTTCGAGGGCCTTCTGACATCACAGGTTACATTCGTGCTCTAAAGATGGGTTGTCGGAGCGTTGAACTGGATGTATGGGATGGCCCGGATAATGAGCCCGTGATTTACACGGGGCATACAATGACATCACAGATTGTGTTCCGTAGCGTGATTGACATTATTAACAAGTATGCATTTTTTGCTTCGGAATACCCTCTTATTTTGTGTTTAGAAAATCATTGTTCTATTAAGCAGCAGAAAGTGATGGTACAACACATGAAGAAAATTTTGGGGGACAAACTACATACACAGTCTCCAAACATTGAAGAGTCTTATCTTCCATCACCGGAGTCACTTAAAGGGAAAATTCTAATTAAAGCAAAGAAGCTTTCTGCTAATTGTTCTGGTCTAGAGGGAGATGTTACAGATGAAGATGAAGGAGCAGAAATGTCACAGAGAGTGGCAAAAGAGGGGGTAGAACAGCAAAACTCGATAACTGGGAAACGATTTCAGCTCTGCAAAGATCTCTCTGAGTTGGTAAGCATATGTAAATCAGTTCAGTTCAAAGAGTTTCAAGTTTCATTTCAGCTCCAGAAGTACTGGGAAGTGTGCTCTTTTAACGAAGTGCTTGCTAGCAAATACGCCAACGAAAACCCAGGAGACTTTGTAAATTATAACAAACGTTTTCTTGCGAGGGTTTTCCCCAGTCCTATGAGGATTGACTCTAGTAATATGAATCCCCAGGACTTTTGGAAATGTGGTTGTCAGATAGTAGCAATGAACTTTCAAACACCTGGCTTAATGATGGACCTGAACATTGGTTGGTTTCGACAGAATGGAAACTGTGGCTATGTCCTTCGTCCTGCTATCATGAGAGAAGAAGTATCCTTCTTCAGCGCAAATACGAAAGACACAGTGCCTGGAGTTTCGCCTCAGCTGCTTCATATTAAAATCATTAGTGGGCAAAACTTCCCTAAACCTAAAGGATCAGGTGCCAAAGGTGATGTTGTGGATCCTTATGTCTACGTTGAAATACATGGAATCCCTGCTGATTGTGCAGAGCAAAGGACGAAAACTATGCATCAGAATGGGGATAATCCAATTTTTGATGAAAGCTTTGAATTTCAAATAAATTTGCCAGAACTAGCTATGGTGCGTTTTGTAGTACTGGATGATGATTACATTGGGGACGAGTTTATCGGGCAATACACTATTCCCTTTGAGTGTCTCCAGACTGGTTATCGGCACGTTCCTCTGCAGTCTTTAACTGGTGAAATCTTAGCACATGCTTCCTTGTTTGTGCATGTGGCCATTACTAATAGAAGGGGTGGTGGGAAACCTCATAAGCGGGGCCTCTCTGTGAGGAAGGGCAAGAAATCAAGGGAATATGCTTCTATGAGAACATTGTGGATTAAAACAATAGACGAAGTGTTCAAGAATGCCCTCCAACCTATTCGGGATGCTACGGATTTGAGAGAAAATATGCAGGTACAGTTTTATAATGAATTTATTGGTTCTTACGTGTATCTTTGTATTATGATGCATGTAGAATATATGCTTTTAAGAGTCTTGTAGGTTACTTTGCTTGAGTCTAATTCTGAACAGCTTTAAAAACGGATTGCGTCAGAGCAGCCTTTCAGGTAAACTGTCTACTGATGTACCCGTGAGTGCACATGTGTGTTTTGTTGAATGTGAACTGGAAACAGGACTCCAGTCTTAGAAGTCAACTCAATGATGTTGGCTTGTCTGATGTCTTTGAAGGAATATTAGAAATACACTAGAAAAAAGTATGTCAATATTTTAGTTTTTAAAAATTAACTAGAAATGCAGCAGGAAAATACAGCAGATAGAAAAAGGAGACTTTACTGCTTATTAAAGACCTTCTTGTATGTCCAAGAATATTTAGCACAGTTTCACTGATATTTTTTCTTTATTCCCAAATAGAAGGTAGTGCTTTCAGAAGGACCAGTTTGCTTTCCATGATTCTTTCTAGTAACAACATGTTAGAAATACGTGGAATTAGCACTGAGATATTAGAAGGCATCTTTTAGAAGAAATTATCTTACCTTAGAGGTCATGTATGGTAAACACATTAAATTTTAGGAAAAAGTACAGGCTGAGGTGCTTGGATTTGTGGAAACCAAGAGATCTCACTTCAAACAATCCATTGTTTGGAGATTTCAGTAAAGATTCCAGGTAATAACCATTTTACAAATAGATTAAAGTTGAGTTGTAAAGTTGTGTTCCATTTAATAAAGCTTTTTTATGAACTTCTGGTGGAATGCTAGCAATGAGCAATAAAATTAAGCGTAGCAATTTCAAATGAAGTGACCTGTTAAATCCTCTTGCTTTGAGGTAGTGTTAAGGGGAAGCTGATTAAAGGAAATATCTGAATTTTAATTCTGGATTTTAAAGGCATATCAGCGTAGATAAATTTTCTTCATGAATATTCTTAAAGAGATTTTAATAGTAATACAATTTTAAAACTAATTTTTCTTCCTATGAAAGAAGAAATTGGTACATCATTATGAAGCTCTCCCATTGCACTTGCTATATAAAATTGTTGTACTAACAGATAATTAAAAAAATACAGGGATGATATTTTGACTCCTAAATACTTCATGTTACAGGCTGCATATAAAATTAATTTTACCTGTAGTTAACCTATTGAAGACTAGAATTCTGTCATATAGAGGATACTGTATTTTAAAACCATTTTCAAGGAAGAGCTGAGTTGAGGAAGCAGTGAAAACATGCAATTTTGTGTAGCTCCTTTAAACTCTTTAGTGTGCCTACTGCAGTATGCAGAGTATAATGATATAATTGGAAACAGACTGTACAGTGTGGTTTCTTTGAACATGAGATATGAAAAGGTATTCTGTGGATTTTATTCTCTCAGTTTGAAAGATGTGCTATCAACTAAATTTATCGTTATCATCTCTCAAAATGCTATCAAGAAGATATTTTAGACACAGGGGAATATTACTTTTCTGTGACTTTAACAGATTATGTAATGTGCACCATTTAAGCTCTGCATAACTACAGTTTTAAAGCTAACGAAAGTAAATAAACCACTCAAAATAAGTATAAACTTATGTCAGGGAATGTGAGATTTGTTTAATTTCTATATTACTGAAATTTTGTGTTATAAATTGTTACGATTTTTAAGGCACAGAAATATGGCCACAAGCCATATTATAAAGAGCGAAGTTGGTTGCTTTGGGATTTTTTTAATACAAGATGAAAGAAGATCAAAAGGGACAGTGTGGAACAGTCAGTTTAATAGTTTCTCTAAATCTGTATGCAAATAGCATTTTTTGTTCCTACGTTTCTGTGACAAAAGCTGATGTCATAGCTTGTTTTTACATATTAATCACTGTTAAAGGTATAACACGAGTGATGAAACAGAATGTGATGTTGCATGTTTAACAGTATGAGGAATAGCCTCTGGATATGGAGAAGTCCAAAGGCAAGAGTTGTTGTAGTAGTATATGATAGTCCTGTCCTGCCTGCCACTAGTGAATATATACATTCCGTGGTCCTCGTTAACCTCTGTAAAACTGGTGTTCATAATGGTTTACCCATAATACCTATCTCAAAAATATGTTTGAATGGACTTCCCAATGTCTGTCTTTTCAACTATGTAATTATTGTGTCGTTAAGGTGTAGTCCAGTTAATAAAAGTAGTTTCTGCTTCCTGGACATTTACTAGATGCTACTAAACATTTACTTAAAGTACATTCTAAGTGACTGTGGTGGATGCAATTTAGTGTTCATGCAATTTTATACATACATGTATTTTGTCTCATAAAGGGACAGCAAAATATTTCACATTTGATTCCAGTTTGCATTAAGGTTGGCACTATGTCTTTATAGAGGACATGTCCACAAATGAGTATTACCATGCCAGCAAGATCAAAAGTGGTTTTGATTGAAATGAAAATCTGTGTCAGACACCCTGCTTGGGTATGACGTGAAAGCAAGGAACACTGAGCACATTTGAAACTTAAATATACCATATTTTTGTTTTTGTTTTCTACAGGAACATAAATTCCAGACCTGCCATAGATCACCAGCTCCCAATTGGTTCAAAAATCCTAAATTCAATACAGTGCTGACAGTATTCCCATCGTGGAATTTCAGTGGCTCCTTGGAGTCACATTGAATTTTCTAATACCATAGGTTTTCTTCAAGTTTAAACATGGCTTTACATTCTACCATACTGGATATAAAAATATAACTAATAAATCTTAGGGAAAGGTACAAAATTGGTATTTATATGAAAGTACCTTAAAAATTCACTTAAATGTGGTTCTATGATAGGAGTACATCGATAGTGGAGTGCTGGGTTTGTGAATCACACCAAATGGGAGCCAGCAGATCCACAGCACGTCTGGAGTGTAGTTCAGGTATGTTTAAAGTTACAAATGTGCTGAATTCCTTCCACTTTGCTTAATTGGGACATTTGGCATCTAATATTTTGTGTCTCTTGGTGGCATTTTAAAAATATTTTTGAAATGTCTTAGAATTTTTCAAAATATATAACCAGTGTATTTTAGAAACTGTTTACTTGCATGGTTAATTTTAGCAGTGATAGAGATACTTGTTTCAAATAGATGGGTTTTTTTCTGTGACATGAATCCATTGAATTTTTAACATTTTTAAAAAATATATGTGTAATATTGGTTGCTTTGGAAAACTGACAGTTCTTCAGGGAAAAGCTGTGGTAATTCCACATTGTAGCTCAACTATAATAGAAAGTATTTTATCCTGAAAGAGCAAGACTTTAAATTTCATACATAACTGTAAAGGAAACTCTTTCTTTCCTTTTTGCAGAATGCAGTAGTTTCGTTCAAAGAATTATGTGGCCTCTCCCCTGTAGCAAATCTTATGCAGTGCATTTTGGCAGTGTCTATGCACTTGGTCGGGCCTGATAATACCCCCTTGGTAGTACTGAATCTCGGTGATCAGTATCCGACTATGGAGCTCCAAGGGATTGTTCCAGAGGTCTTGAAAAAGATTGTAACAGCATATGAAATGGTGAGTAGTTCTTTGCGGTTGTCTTACATGCTCTTTGAAAGTCCTTAGAAATATATCTAATATACTGTGCCACGCCTGATTTGGAAGGTCATTTGAACCTGGGACTTCCTATTTTGTGCTTCATTACATGTGCTTGAAAGTTATTCCCATGAATATACAGCAATTGGTAGTGTTTTCATAGAGAGTGAAGATAGAGATTAATGTACTGCATGCAAACATGCAAGTGTACACTTCAGAAAGCAAAGTGATTATAATCAAGAGGATTTAACATGAAGACGATGTATTAATTCACCTGTGTTGCAGTAACTAGAAACTGTGTATCTCTAATCTTCTTACATTAATTCGCTACTTTACATTTTCCACTTTGTGGACCTTGATTTATTTTGGCTTTGACTCAACATGGAATACAAAAACATCAGGCACTGCATTTAGGTATTGTAGTTTTGTAAGCACCTGAAATGTAAAATGCTGCATATGCTTCTTTATTTTCCTTTTCTGTATCTTTCTTACAGATCACATTTGATTAAGCATTTTTCCATATGTAAGCAGCTGTAGTGTTAACTTCAGCCCTTATACTTCAGTAAATACATAAATTGTCTCTTTAGAGACTATAAAAACATGTTGCAAGAAGGGAGGAAGGAAGAATTAATAGACTGATAAATACTGACTTACATCTGCTTTGCATTAATTTGAAATATGGAAAAAAGATCCAGATGAGTGTGACTTGACTCCTTACTTGCACTGAAGTAATCTGGCACAGAGTAATTGATTATTTATTCATTTATTTCATGTTTTCTTTCATTTGGTGTATCATCTGGTGGTAAGTAAATGTCTCTAGGATAATTTTGCATTAATTTTGTGCGCTAAAATGAGAAACTCCACCTGGCAGGCTCAAGTCCCTTGCCACTTAAAGAAAGAAAATGGGGGAAAAGAAACCAGTAGCTCAGTTTCATATATATCTTGTAAACTGTTTCCTAAAGAAAAAGTAGCTTTACAGTTACGCTGTACCAAAGTTCAGAAAGCACTCATTGATAATTAGCAATTTATACAGAGTTTGTTTAGTTCAGTGATGCTGTGAATGCAACAGGATTTGATTGGAATGGTAGCACAGTTCCAAGGAGATACTGGTATTCCCTCTTGGTGGTGGCTTACAGGGTGTCGCTATAATTAGGATGCAAACAAACTTGATTGGTGGGATTACACCTGCAACACATACATAAAGAAATTCCATCTTCTTGACAGAGATGTCCCTGTCTGCGCTTAGTCCTGATGTGACTTGAACTGTGACATGTGGTGATGCTGCTTGTCCGTTTTTAAGCTGTTCATGGTACTTTAAGTCTGGAATAAATTTTTTGTTTGAATGTCACTTAGAGGTGACTTGTGACTCCAGAAATCTTTACAATCTAAGTTTAGTTTGCTGTTTGTCTCTCACACATTTTCCCCTCACGCCCCCATCTTACAGTCTATACATGATTTGAATATTTGTGTACTTGAGAAATCTGTACTTTACTTTCATGTGTAAGAGTATTAGAATATTTATTTAGTGGCAAAAATTTTTCCATCTTCTCTTCCCCAAAAGATAAAGACTCAATTTCAAACCAAGAGTATGATAGTGCTTCTAGCTATAAATGAGATTCAAGATTATTTTGTTAAAATAAAACTTATGAACTAAAATAATGAGATGCATTTTAATTTGTGACATTTGGGTCTTGCCAATACTCTGTTCAGTTTGACAAAAGATTTTGAGCCATTAAAATCTATAGGTTATACTGGGAAGTGAAATCAACCATGGGAGCCACATTCCCATGCCCTTATTTCTGAAGGCACATTGTGAAACAGTGGGAGACACATGTATCATCCTTTCGTCAAAGAGTGGAGAAGAATTGTGAAGCTATTTAGTTCATAGATTGGCATTTTCTGTAGTGGCAGATGTTTAGAGTCTGATATTATCATAGATTGCGAAGGGGTTGTATGTTTTGGTGTAAATTAATATAATGAGCCCTCAAAAACTACATATTTTATATCAATTGTTGGTTTTGGCTTGGGGATATTTTTGTCATAATCAATTAGTATGGGGGAGGGTGTAAAATCCTGTTGAATAATCTTTATCCAGAATTGAGAAAGAATAGAGGTACTGTTAAGTAAGGATTGCCTACTTGTCTTATTTTCTGCTGGCTTAGACCTCAATATAGGTCGAAATTATGTAAATAAATACTTCCAATGTGTCAAGTACTGTATGAAATCATGTTGATAACAAAGATAGTGTTAAATGTTTATTAAACAAACCTTGGTTAGTGCCATTAATGCATAGGCTGTCATTAGCTTGTGTGCCCTCTCATTGTGGCACGTGTAATGGCATTCTCAAAGTATGGCTGTTCCAGGTTCATGATCTTTTCAGGCGATTGAAGGGATCATCTTATTTGGCAGAAACACTCTCCTTTTTATAAACTGATAATAAACATAGAAAACAATATTCAGCTAAGATTTTAATTGTTCAGAATTTGTTTACTTTGGAATGCTTAAAGGACTCATTGCTGCTCTATAAAGAGAGAAAGGACCTTTACAGTGGCACAGACAGTCCACATTGAACTAATTACAAATGAGTGCAGTACTGGAGTGGCACATGGAAAGGACATAGTATCTTCAGTGTAGCACAGGTATGTGTAGTTCTAAAGAAACAGTGAGGCAAATGATAGTAAGTTAGTATATCCTTACATACTTGGTGGTTTTTTTCTTTAAACAGCACATAATGCTTCCTTAAATTGTCTGCATGCACTGCTCTATTGATGGCAGAGCTGTAAGTGATCAAGGCTAGTACTATTCATGGGTTAAAACCGTTCACTTTTATCCATGTTATAGGAACTGGGGTGTCTTTTCAGAATAATGAAAACCAAATATAGCAAGGTATTTTTGTGGAAGGCAAACGGTTAAGCTGTGTATTCTTCTTTAGCTTCTCCATGCTCCTGAGTATTTTTCACCCTACCATCTTCACTGCTTAACAATGTTTTGTTTTTCCCTCTTGTTCATGAACTTCAGCTTCCTTTATGTGATACTTCAGCATGCACTCTGTTGGTGTCATCACACCCATCACTGATCAGTGCTGCAGACTGAAGCTTGGAGTTAAGGCAAGTGCCTCTTCCACACCATTGCATGGTTTGTTTTTTTTTAAATGTCTTATAACCTTTAAGATAAACAGTAAGTAAGCCTTATAAAAGTTATGCTATGGCAAGAGGAAAAAAAAATCTTGCCCTAAGTCTGCAGCATTATTCAGTGATGAGAATAATAGCACTGCAAAGATATACTAGAGGATCATACATATGAAACCAGATGCTGTTGAGAATTTGACTGTCTCTATCTGCCCTTAGTGGAGGATGAAGTGCCCCATCTGATGAAGAAAAGGTCTTCTGAACTTGGCAAGCAGGCATTTACTTCTAAGAGAAAAAGTAACACAGAACAGGCAGATAACTGTACCTATGTGCAAAAGATAAAGTAATGCTGCTACAATAATTAGGATTAAATGTTATTAAATTCTAATTAGATGATGCTGCTAGTTCCACTTGATTTTTATTTTTTTTTCAGTTTCTGGTGGTGGTGGTGGTGTGGTTTTTTGTCTGCAGACTGCAGTATAGGAGTTGTGTTGGTTTAAATGAAATCAACTAAGATGAATAGATTTGCATACATACCCTAGGAATGGACTTGAGAGCAGGTCTGTGTTTATTTGTGGTGAGGGCTGTGAGATAATGCAAATGGGCGGTATTAAAATAGAGTGAAGTCATTAAGTTAGAAAACACGTTTGGTGATTAGTAGCTCTGTAGTAAGCTTAAATCCTTATTGTTGGCTCATTTTAGCCACTGATTCAATACAGCAGAATGCATATGCAATCATGTAGAAGTTAACTTCATGTTACAGAGTTGGAAATTTTGGCAGTGGCATAAACTAAATATGATAGTCTGTATTTAGAACTTGAATGTGTCTGTCCCATAGGGAAGTAGATATTTTGACACTACACCTTGTAGTTACAGATTGGACTGATACTAGTAGGACTTACTAAAAGACTATCTAAAAGGGACTGAGTGTCAAGATTTTGGTCAAATGTTAATCATTTTCTCGTACTTCAGCTACTGCTCAAAATCATAAATATTCACCTTTAAAGCTCATCTTGATATTAATATTGGATTGAAGTTCATCATTCTGAAGGAAGCAAAGAGTATAGCCATTGCCTCTTTCACAGGACTTAAGAAGGAGTGACTAGCAGGTCTGTTTTGAGTTATACTTAGGTCATAAAATCTGTATTAGTTACCTCGTTGTTGATGTTGATCCTTGGTTATGGTTATTTTGCAAAAAAGGTAAGAAGGATTACAATCGTTGTGCTGTGATTACACATTTGTATCCTGAGAGAACAAGTAGATCAAGACTTTTCTACTTCATCTCAGCCTACTAATGTGCCAGAGTTACTCGGTTGAGAAGCCTTTGTTCCACAAACAACCCTTTAAAGTTGCATACTTCTGGGGCAACCAAAAAACTGCTGGATCCAGTGCTGGTAATTACCAGTTTATCTCTTAAAACTGAGTTAATAGGTTGCTTCAACTATTTTATAACTTTCTGATTGTATCAGAGGGGGCTAAGTTCAATGTGGTCACCAATCTTCTGTTATAGACCTCAGTCTTTGGATTTTACTTGATTTAAAATTACATTATAGCATCTGACCACTGTCTGCTTTGTGTACTTGAAGAAAATTCAGATTTTTCCATCTGGTACCTTTTCTGAGGAATATGTGACTGGCATAGGCCATGATAGCTGTGTTGTCTTTTCTGGCTGGTTCAGGATGTTCATGAGCCTGTGCCTTCCAGAGTTGAGCTCCATGGGCCTTCATGTTACAGCTTAACTCCCAGCATTATCTGGCTCATAAAGAAAATAACTTAGACTTTACATAGAAGATGGAAAAACTATTATTCCTTGGTTTTATACTTAAGAGTTCAATTGCATTAAAATCTTGCTAAACCAAAAAGGTAAGAGAAGTAGTCAAAAGAACAGGCATCACAGAGACTCTAAAGATACCACATGGGGAGCTTGAAGTAAATATGTACCGCTTACCAAAAAAGACTTGTGGAGGACAAAAAGAAGGAGGTTCTCGTGAAATAAAGGCGGCATCTTCCAAAAAGCTGTAGTCATGTGCAAATGGGGAAGACAGGATAGATACTTAACCCTGCCATGGTTAAATAAGAAGACTGACAGTGAAGAATTTCAATAATGACCTGCACAGACTTAAAAATAACAGTAACTTTTCTGAAAATACCAGAAACAATAAGCTTGTCAAAGACTGTGTAAGATCACTAGTTGATCAACATGTTAAAGAAGGCCTCAGCTAAAGAAATAAAGCTACAACACTAAATTAATTTTTGCATCCATTTACCTGTGGAGATTAAGGTTTCATATGAAATGCTTCTTTATGAAGGACTCATTGGAGAATTCATCGCTAACTGAAATGCTGATAGAAGATATGACACAGGAAAGGCAAGATGACTGAGAAAATAATACCACAAAGAGGTGATATTCATTTGAGAGTTCTGAAAGATCTCAAGAGTTGATGTATCAAAACCGCTGATTGTTGTGTATATCCTCTCACAGCTATCAAAGTTGTTAATGTGGTGCCAGTGCTTTTAGATTTCCAGGGAAGATGATGAAATTACAGATCAGACAGGCTGACATCTGTACTGTGAAAATGGGCAGAAACTGTTTTGAAGAAGAAAATTAGAGGAAACATGGAGGAATGTGTTATGTTGGGGAAGAGTCAATACAGCTTTTATAAAATGAAGGGCTCATTAATCTCTTGGAGTTCTTTGAAGTCAAGAAGCATGTAGACACAGAAGATGAGTCTGGTTGTATTCTCTAAAGCATTTGACAAAGTCCCTTTTCAAATCTGGTATTGAAATGAAGGTAGCATTACATTTTTAGCCTTTTAAAATTGTCAGATCTTCTCTGATAGCTGAAGTGAATGTTGAACTTAACCTGATGTTCCAGCAGGAGAAGAACTGTTAAAGACAGTTGCTTGTGTTCATCTTTGTGTTAGAGGGTACGTTTTCCAGTAAGTGGATTAGAGATAGTAGGTATAGCACCAACAACTTTGATCTTGCTAAAGGAGCTAAGCAGTCTTGCAGGTGCATGAATTAAAGATGCCTCCAGATTTGCAAAGATCCTCAAGGTGTGAGGTATGTGGTGCTTGGACTTTCAACAATTTTCTCAATCTTAGTGGTAGATTGTTATAATGTGTGTTAAAACAGTAAACTTCAGAGTTGGCAATATGAATGCAGTATTTAAATTGTGATTACACACGTTGTCTCACCATTTCTGTTATTGCCTCTGGCTTTCTACAGTATTTTTGCTTTCATTATCAAGTCTCTGCAGAGTAGAACTGTCTTTTTTTAGGTAATAAATGGATACAGTTCAGTGGTGAAGAGATCTAAAGGAAAACTTACATCATTCATTGCAATTTAATATTGCAAATAGCCCAGGTAATGGTTTTTGCCGTATTTAATAAATTATAATAATTGCAGATCTTGTTTTTTGAGATGAATTGAAATAGTTGCTGATTGTGTAGTTGTTTGTCACAAAAACTGATGATAAACAAAATATTGGTGGAAAATATAGTGAATAGCTTGGGCAGTTTCTTCAGAAAGAATTATGTTGCTTGTTATCAGTTTTATTTCCCTGTTTTATAACAGAACAGTCATGAAGGTTGTAATTATGCTTCCAAAAACAGAACTGCAGATGATAACCTCAGTTTATGCTGGGCTTTTCAGTCCACAAGGGCAGAAGCAAACATCTAATTTTGGATACTCAGACTCCAGTGCCAAATGTTGTAAAGTATGAGCTGTTTTGCATTGATGGAAAAGCTCCGATAATGACAACTTGATGCTTCTGTGAAGTCAAGGTTTCTGTGTTTTTTGTTCAGAGCATGAGGGATGCAGCTTTTTGTATCCTCTCACTAATCCCATTATGTCTAGTGGCTGACTCACAGTATTCATAGGAGCATAAAATAATACGGCTGCTTAGGAAGAGGCGTTCGTGCAGCTTGCTGTCCTGTTTCTGATGTAGTCCAATGGAATGATTATGGAAGAGCATAAAAATAGGTCAGCTGCATAGCAACTTTTCCTAAATGTATTCTATATTTCCAATAGTAGTTCTCTTTTTTTTTCCTCAATAAATTCTGAATCTTCTGTCTTTTTGACTCACATCTGTGTGAAAAAATTTGTGGTGTTCGTACTGATACTGACAGTTTTAGTTTCAGAAATAACCCTACCTATTATTTTTTTTCACGTAGTTGATAGATTTTTCTTCTTATACAGATACAAGATATTTTCCTGTCATATATATATGCTTCTTTATTGTTATTATACTATTATATTATAATATATTATAATTATTATATAATTATATATAATAATATATGATTATATGTATACTATAATAACATATATAATATATAATAATGAATTATTATATTATTGTTATATATTGTTATTATATTATTATTATATGCTTCTTAATTTTTATTATTATTCTTTATATATATGCTATCTTTATATAGTTTTTTCTGTCTATCAGCTTTAGTTAAAAAAATTATGAAAATCATTTTGCTGCAAGAACCAGAGTATCAGGATAGCGAAATGACTCTTGATTTAAGAGTTTATTGTCATTGGGTGCATAGTTTAGAAGAGACCTGCTGATTGTTACTTTACCTTCCACCTAGTCTTTCTCATATACTTAAGAGGAATTAAGAAAGAATAGAAGACTTTTTAGTGGATAACTTGTGGACTGTTTGTTCCCTTGGTAAATTTTCTTGAACTGTGGGAAATATAATTTATTTGAGGATGCTGCAGAATTAAGAACAGATTATGTGATATTTTTCCTCGGGGCTGCAAGAATTAGTTTTGGTAAGTGGATTTCATCTCTTCTGCTCCTGCACTGTATTATGGCATAATCTCAACTTGGCTTCTTTCTGAAGACAAAAAACCCTTTTCCACATACATGCTTCCTAGAACATAAAACGTTTCAGAAAGAGGTGAGAGAGCAAAAGAAGGCTAAGAAAGTTAAACCATGAGTCTGTTCCTGTGTTTTTCCTACTTACGGAGTTATGCTGCCACTATCAGTAAGGTACAGCATTACATTTATATCATAATACATCAGTGACTTCAGGAAGCATAATGGAAATTGCTTCTGCATTTTTCTTGGAAGAGGACAGTGGTTTAAAGTCTAAAGAGAAACATAGTAATTGTATTATAATATATATTATGGTTAAGGGAGGTCATCCTTCTACTGTGTTCAGTGCTGGGGAGGTCACATCTGCAGTGCTGTGTCCAGTGCTGAGTTCCCCAGTACAGGGACATGGACATGCTGAAGAGAGTCAAACAAAGAGCCACTAAGGCGATGGAGCATCTCTCCTGTGAGGAAAGGCTGGGAGAGCTGGGACTGTTCAGTCTGGAGAACAGAAGGCCAAGGTGGATCTCGTCAATGTGTATAAATGCCTGGAGAGAGAGGGCAAAGGCAGGGTATTTTCAGTGGTACCCAGTGACAGGAGAAGAGGCATGAAATGAAAAACAGGGGGCTCTGTGAGAACGTCAGGAAATATTTTTTGACTGTAAGAGTGACTGAGCCTGGAAACAAGTTGCCTACAGAGGTTGTGGAGATACTCAAAAGCCTTTTTGGATGTGGTCCTGGGCAGCCAGCCATGTTAGGTGGCCCTGCATGAGCAGGAGGATTTGGACCAGATGGCCTCCTGAGGTCCCTTTTAGTCCAACTGTCTCTGTTTCTTTGCTAAACTTATTTCCTTGCTTAGTGGAAGAAATAATTTCTAGTTTAGACAGTACATTTGCTGAAAACCTTACTGCTTTGAAGGAAATGTAGTCTGATGTGTAGAGTCTTCTGTACAGAAGAAGCAGTTATTTCTTACCTTGGTGCTTTGGGCAATGCTTGGATAGTAGAATGATCAGTTGTTCTTGTTCATAGAGCAGCTTTGAACTTTCTGTGCTAAACTGCACCTGATTTTTATCTGTAATGAAGTTCTTAGTGATTATTGTCTTGAGCCAGAAAGCTTGATTCTTTTGACTGGTGATATCAACTTTAATAAAACTCTGATTTACATGGAATCATTAAGGTTGAAAGGTACCTCTGGAGATCATCTAGTCCAACCCCCTTGCTCAAAGCAGGATCAGCTAGAACAGGTTGCCCAGGACTGTGTCGAGTTTGCTGTTGAATATAACTGAGGATGGAGATTCCATAGTCTCTCTGGGAAACTTCTTCCACTGTTTGACCACCCAAGATTCTTCCTGAGCCTTCTCTGCTCCAGGCTGAACAGTCCCAGCCCTCTAAGCCTCTCCTCATAAAAAAGATGCTCCAGTTCCTTAACTCTCTTTGTGGCTTTGTGCTGGACAGAAAGTCTGAATCTTTCTTTTACTGGAAAGCTCCAAACTGGAAGAAACGCTCTAGATGTGACCTCACAAGAGAGGGATTGGGAAAACTCAGCATGGGTTTACAGAGGGGAAATCGGACTTAGCTAACCTGTAGCCTTATACAATGACTGGTTTAGGGGAGGAGATGAAAGCAGTGAATGTTTTCTGCTTATTAAAAGTCCACTTACGTTGTTTATGGTGGTCCTGGTTAAAAGTTGGATATTTCAGAATGCTTTCAGTGTAGTGTCCACACTGCTAGAACAATTCATTTGAGTTGTGAGGTTTAGTATGAGTTTACAGTCTGATTTTACAGTAATTTTCTTTCTTATTTGCTGTAACACTGTTCTTCTCCAGCAGAAAATAAAAGACAGTGCATGTAGTTTAAAACAACTCTATGCAGAGCAAGCTGACCATGGCAGTTGTCACTGAAAGGGCAAGAATAGTTCTTCTGCTTGTTCCAGTGCCACAACAAAGTTGCCTTCTGGTGCACTGACACTGAATACTGGACTACTTGAATACAATTTATTCATATATTCAACTGTGTGTTGAATTGAATTGACCATATTTTGTTTGAATTGCCAGTACATATAAAGGTTCTTCGGGTTAGTGTTTATATGCCATCCCTACCAGCGTTCCTTTCCTTGCAGTTACTGCTTGGGGCAATGGTAGACAACTCTGTGTCGCACATATCTTTTGAAATGGTGCAGGTACTGTTAGCAGCTTATGTATTAGCAGTTTGGGATGCCCTATGTTTGATTTCCCTTTTTTGTGAAGTGCTATTTGCTATTGGTGCTATTTGTACCATCCTGGACTTAAAATGTCTGGTCAATGCAAATTTAATTTTTATTACTACTGTTAATAGCTCTGTTTTGGCCTCTGAATGCTAAACTGTGTTCAGAAGTGGCAGTTTGTGGTTTCAGAAATCTATCTGATATACTGAGGTTTGAATGAAAGTAGAACGTGAGCACCATTTTAACGAAGATTTGGTTCATACCTACTGTGAGTACAGTTTCAGTTTTGCTGTTGGAATGTAGGTCTAACAGTATTGGCAACACATACTCACAGATTTTGAGATGTAAATGTGTGGTGTGCTTTACTTGCTAAAAATAACGTTCAGCCATGGTGTTGCAATTCTCTCAGTTGAAGGTATTTTCTCTCGCTGAGTTTCCTCAGCCAGACACAGTTTATCACTGGCTGGTTTTTCCATTTTAGAATGCAGCTGATGTTTCTGTTGGTGTGCTACCAACCAGCTCAACATGTAGAGGAGTGAATAAATCCTGGCGTTTTTGAAAAATTTCTTTCTCAACCTCTGTAGTCTTTGTTAAATACAGTGTTCAAAATATTCAGTGTTAAATTCAATCTACATATTTTCCCTAAGTTGAAGGCATGAACAGGATGGTTTATCTTCTCCCAGAAGGCCTGTCCTTGTGAGCCTAGAAGAAACTGATCTTCATGTGTTCAAAGTCAGCTGAAATCGAAGGAGTGGTCTCAAATACATGCATGTATACACACGTGTGAGCACTTACACACACGTATAGATCTGCACAGTGTTAGTTCATAGCTTTCATAGCATTTATCTCTTTCATACAACAGTTAAACAGACTTAACAAACTTTGAAACAAAATTATTCTAAAGGCTAATCTAGGCACGTATCTATTTTTAATTTTCTGTAACCATCTTAATGACAGAGCTTTAATGAGGAGGACGAGGAGGATAGATATATTTTTTTTCAGTGTATGACTTTTTCATTTGGTTTGTGAAGACAGCGTTATGTAAATGGTGCATGGTACGTGCATGGTACTGTTAACAGTACAGTTTGAAGTAATAATTGTGCTTTCTAACCATCATCATTGGCTTTTTAAGGCAGGAACAATATGTAATAATACAGATCTCCAATCCTCACTGAGAGCTCTGGACTAATCATTTAGCGTTTATTTCTAAACCCTCTTAATAATAATAATAATTCATAATTTTTTTTTTACATCTTTATTGACATTTGTCCTTTTGTTAGAACTTCTGACAGTTTTTCTGATAACTATGTGAAATGTTTGTATGATTTAACAAATAGAGTGTGAAGAATAGATCAAACTCAGCCTGGCCTCTGAAAAAATGTGATGACTTCAAGGCTCGTAAAGCATACCATTCTACATTTCCCATTTTCCATTGACCAACAGCAACACCAAAAAAAAAAGAGATAGTCTGGTATGTAATGAATACCAGACAAGTTCTCTGGTTGTACTAAGACTGGGGTGTGGTGATGGGGTGGGACTTGAAGAGAGAGTTGAAGCAATTCCAGCAAGCATTATAAGTTCTGTATTTCAAATATATTTTTTTATATTTTGAATATTTACTTCCAGAAAAAAGGAGTGTAAGTTAGAAATGGAAATTAGTAATGCAAAAGACTTGCTAGAAAGTATAGCTTACTAAACTTCATATAATATCTTTCCTTAGAGTAGGCAGTACAGTTTTAATGATCAGTTGGTAACTGCCTGTTCCCTATTATGTTTGTTTGCATTTCTCTTTCCAGTTTTGTCACTGATAATATTCTTAAGGCTGGCTGTGGTTAGCAAATAGCTGCTTATTGATTGGCTTGTTCAGTATAGACTAGTCTCGTATATAGCAATATACCTGGTCTTTCTCCTCAATTTCCACAACTTATTAGCCCTGAGAATTCCATGGCTTATTCTACTGCAGACATACTGTTTTCCACACTGAAGCTCCTGCTTACTCATCATTTTCTATTTCAGTTTTCTATCAAGCACACACACCAGTATCATTTGGATTAGGCTAATTTTTTGTTTAGATATAGCCATTTATGCTCAGCTGTTCCATATGCTGTGTCTACCAAAAGTCTTTCAGTCTCTGTTAATATCTACATTAATGCTTTCATATTATAATTTTGGCCTGAACACCAGAAATAATTCATTCACCAGAAATAATATGTTCAACCACTCCATAAGAGTAATTTAACAGATAGCTGAATCCATACTGAAAGGTGACTGCATGGTGAAGAGCAGTGTAAGAATGAAGTTATAATGAACTAATACTATTACTTTATTAATCAAGCACAACTCGAAGGTGACATCTACTCATGCACACAGCATACCTACCACTCCATTATTTTCTTAGTAAAGGATGTAAGGAAATCGGGGTGTTCCATAATAGTGATTCAGTAGTAGTGGCAGGCAACCTCTGAATTGTTGCTAGCTCAGCCAGTTTTTCTCTGCAGTGCTGTTAATCTTAAATACAGCTCTGTATGTATTTTAGAGACCAAAGATAAAGTAACTATTGCTAGTCTTGGCAATATAAAAGTGGATATTAGAATAATTTCTATGAAATGCATTGACATTTTTCTTCAAAAGTTGAAAAGTGGGCATTGCTTTTGATCTGAGAGTATTTAACAGCTTTACCAAAACTGTGAAATATGAAATCTGCGTGTTATCATGAATTGTTCTCCAGTGTTAGCTTTGCTGTCATGAAAGAGTGCTAATACAGCGATTAGTTTAATTTTTTTCATCTGCAGAACTACTACAGCTTTCTTGCTTTGTCAATACAGAAAGTAAACAAAAGAACCAGTAATGTAAGCATTTTTATTCATCTTAGAATTCTCTTATTTCTGAAAATCAGTGCAGTGTCTCAGAGTAAGTTTTCTAATCAGCTGAGACTTGTTCTCCTCTGCTTCTAAATTATTTGATGTATATGTAGAGTGTATTGTGTGAAGGAAGCAGAGCAGATAGATATGTTCTGTGTTTGGAAAAGGACCTAACTGAGATGACTTAGAAATGGCATTATTGTACACATGGGGTCGGGAAAAATTAGGGCAGTTGCAATATTTCCTGCAGTTCCTACAGAACAAATACTTTGAACAGGCAGCACTGTTGATCTCTCTGTTTTTATGAACTCCAGCAAAAGGGTGCTGAGGTGAAAGGACTCATTGATAGAGAATCCCACTTTAGTCCTTACTATTGTGTATTAGCATCCTGAAAAAACCAAGAGCCATACATGCTCAACATTTCATTTCTCAAGGTGATTTTCAGTGCAGCAAAAAACTGCTTTACAGTTTCCTTTCAGCTAGTTAGCAAAACAGCATCGGTTACTGGAAGTATATTTGTGATTGGCGTCAACTGTGTTTTGGTTCTCTCCGTTTAAGTTCATTGCAGAAGCAAATGTGTCACATGACATACATATTGAAACAGCTAAAATCCTTGCCTTTCAAGCAAAATTTTAGGGACCTTATCTCAATTTCTGAATGCTCCTTTAAAGACTGAATAGTAGTGAAATGGGACTGTCTCCTTGACCGGTTGGGAATAGTCAGTTTGCAGTGCTCCCTATGTGAGTGAAATACAGTATTCTCTTATTTGTTTTCAATTTGTTACACTTAAATAGTAATCAACATAATTGTATTTATAGGTAGTTTTTGCTTGAGTGAACATTGATATTTATATTCAAAGAACACTCCAGTTAAAAATGGGTAAGCTAAAGGTTTTCGCTTCAGTTTAGCAACCTGATCTTTTTTACTTCATTTATTGCAATTTACATTTATTTAAAAAACCCATCAACTGACATAGTATAAATTGGGCTAAATAGATACTTTGAATTTAAGTACAGGCTAATCAGGATCTGAGTATTAAATTAAATTATCCACTATGATGACCACCACGTACTCCAAAGTTGCTTATTTACATGCTGTTTATAGGTAGCATAAACTAAAAATTTCAGGGTTTGCATAATTTTCTTTACTGGTTTAAATTGAAATAATACAAACAGAACTAGAATTATTTTTAAATGCTTTGTCATTTGTTTAAACCAGATTTTTGTGTAGCTGACAGTTATGGAAGTCTGTAGAGGAGTTTGTCTGTGCAGGTGTTTTTCCTCCTCGCTTGCTTGCACACTTGCCATGATCGAAAACCCGAGACTTACTTGCCTGCTTCTCAAAATTGATTTATGCTTCACTTAGAGGAGTCTTCTGACAAACAGCCTCAATGTCATTCAGCTGGAGAAGGCTCCTTCTAATATTTATGAGGAAGGACTGCCATAATAGTCATGCCTCTTAGAGCAGTTTTTCTCTGAGGAAGTGTGTTGAGAGGTTTGGGGGTTTTTTTTCCCTATAACATGGAAAGTTCCTGCTCATAAGAGCAAATTGTCGTCTCCGAAGGACAAGTACGTTGCACGTGAACACCCACATAAGTAACATGTCAAACTTTAGTCATTGTTTTAGTGGCGAGAAAATTGTCTGCTTGAGTGGATACTGGAGGCATCAGTGGGTGAAGTGTGCAGTAAAGGTGTTACCTCTCAATACGTGCCCTAGGGCTGAAAGGTCTGCCAGGTTCCATCTTAATCACTGTGCGTTCGTCTGAGGTTCTCTGAAAGGCTTTTGGTTTAGAAAGACCAGGTAAAGGAATAATTTATTTTTCTAATCCTCCAGCAGCAGCGTCCAGTGATTTGTTTTCCTCCATAGAGTGTTGTCTCATACATGTTTACAGGTCAGGACACGAAAAGGGAAAATGTGGGATATCTGGAAAAGCAGTGGAATGGTCCCTAGGAAAAAAGAAGCACGGGGTGGTGAGTGGTCATCATCCAGAATGCTGAAGTGAGTGAGGATATTATATAGTCCATCCAGGTTGTCTCACCCAAACTACCAAAAGTGAATTAGCTGGTTGTATCGTTTCCACTTGCTTTGGTAGGCAGTGAATTATGGAGTAGACATTTTAATTCAGTGTTCACAGATCCCAGCCCAAAATCATTATATTTTTGTCTTTATGCTACATTTCGGGCACTTCTCTACCTTGTCATGACCACAAAATTGAGTGTATTCTTTGTGTTAACAGTAAATATTAGATTATTGCTTTGAAGTTAATTTTAAGCATCTTTTACAGATTAAACATTTTCAATAAAAACTAATTTTACTGATATTAATGTATATTTTAATTTCTTTCCTCTACAGATGATTCACAACATCAGGACTCTAGTTGAAAATACAGATAGCTTATATGAGAAGATAGTGCAGTGCCAGAAAGCAGGTAAGTATAAGCTGCTTTAAAAAAATATTATATAGAACTTACTGCATTTTTATTTTCTGAAACTTTTGAGTTTATTTATTCAACTGTAACAAGAAAAAACCCAAAACACTCAAACTCAACAATTGAACAACAGTAAAAAACATTAAAAAAAAAGATATTATTGTAATTTAGGCACATAGAGTAAGAGTGAAAAGGGCATTTCAAACACAGAAATCAAGGATCCATGGAATTACAGCTCGACTTTGGAAATCATGAGCATTTCATATATGGACATTAGCTTGTCATTATAGTCATTTCTACAAATGCAAACAGGAAAGAAAGAGAGTGATCTATCTAATGAGAAGGATTTATCTAAAATACTGTGGTGGTTTTGGATGGAGTTAATTTTCTTCCTAGTACCTGGTGTGGGACTGGGTTTTGTGCTTAAAACAGGACTAATAGTATTGAGATATTTTTGTCACTGCTAAGCAGTGCTTACAAAGGATGAGTTCCCTGTTTTGGTTTGTTTGCATGTTTGGCTTTTGCTTTACCTATTAAACTGTCTTCATCTCAACCCGTGAGTTTTCTCACTTTAACTCTTCGAATTCTCTCCCCCATCCTACCCCAGAGGAGCAGAGTGTGGTGCGTGGTTGCTGGCTGGGGTTATACCACAACAATACCAAACATGAAATACATGATGCTGTCATAAACATGTTGTCTGGTAGACTTGTGTGCTTACTTCTTAAACCATCTCCCACTTACATGGTGATAGTGTGCCGTGTTATTTTTGCATCACCAGTGTCTCGAGCAGTTTAGATCCTTGGTTAGAGGTAAGGCAAAACCTAATTGCCCATTTTTCATATTTTAGACTTGCTGAAGATTGCTTTTCCTAGCTTATATGGATTCCAGTAAACTTCCATATGCCTGATTTTCTTGAGTCTTACCACCTTATTTTACATGAAGCACAGCTGGGGCCAAGAATCCTTGGTTTAAGAATGCTAAAGACATAAAGCCCATGCTAAATAGTGGAGATTTTGATCTCATTTAAATGGGAACCCTCCAGCATGGTGACATAAGCCTGAGTATGGATTATGTAATAGATCCTGCTATTTAGGGCAGCTTTAGCCCTGCAGGGTCAAGGCATTTTTTAAGATGAATGAGCTGAACTGCATTGCCTTTTAATGTAAATGGTTTGTGAAGATTATCTTATGACTGATTGATCTCATGATCTCAGTAGGTGCTACTCTATTTAATTACAAGCAAAAGATTATATGTTTTCCTATGTAGTTTCTTGATAAGGAAAAAGCAAAATCATGCCCCTGTCTGGGCTTTTCTGTTCTGTGGCTCAAGGAGTGAAAAAGCTGCTAAAATAAGAGGAAATACACAAGCTGCCAATAAGCAGTAAATTTTTGTAATCACGGACAGGCTTGTAAGAGAATTTTGTTAAATAGGTGAAGCGGATTCACTCTATTAAACCATTTTCTTTCTTAAGTTTAATGATAAGACTTTTGACCTCATAAAGTTCAGAACTAATTTTAAAATAAATGCACTATTATTTTTTACTTGGATTGATGGCCTGTTGAGTAAGCAAGAAGACAATTATTGAGATGGTTATTTTCAGAATACAGGTTCTTTGTTGTTAATATTCTCTTAAGAGCATCAACTATAAGCATCTCTCGTAATTTTCATTTTTAAAATTAAACCATATAAAAAAGTCTCTGTTTTCTTGGTATCAGCATATTAATTTCAGCTCAGTGCATTCAGTTCTTAATTGAATAGTTACTGAAAGCATTTTAGATACATAAATAGTGAAAAGATATGGGAACATAATTGTGCTTTGGTTCTCACTGTACTTGTTGACAGAATTAAGAAAAAAATCCACATAACTTTAAGATGACTGCAGTGCCATATATTTTGTTGCTATTAAGCCAGTTAAAGATCCTACAAGAAAATAGAATCTAGGTGCTAAAGAGATCTTAAAGATAATCCAGTCCATTCCCTTAATCTCTTAAAACCCAAAAATACTCCTGTATCTTCACTGGAGTAAAGCGTTTGAATGTCCAGGTCACCTTACCCCCTTCATAGCCGCCTTTGTACCCAACTCAAATCAATGTTAAGTTCCTCTTTTGAAGCTTCCATTGCATTCTTTTGCTTTATGATTCAAATACTGCCTGAGCTCATCACCGGCTGAAAGAGAGAACCACAGTTTAGGAATTCATTGTGGTGTTTGGTGGCAGAAGCTCAAAAGGACATGTGATACTCGAAGTACTCATTAAATGATGGGAAGTGAATAATGGGCAAACACTATTTGCTGCTGACAATTATTGAGCATAAGCAAATGTAGGTATGACTGTGAAACAGTACAGGAGGATCTTTGAGCAACCTGGTGTAGTGGAAGGTGTTCCTGCCCATGGCAGAGGGTTTGGATCTAGATGATCTTCAAGGTCCCTTCCAATTCCAAACCATTCTATAACATCAGTAAGGGTAAATTAATGAGGGGAAAAGGCAGCCTTGACAATACCTGCAAGGAATGGTCTCTGAGGTTTCTTTTTTAATTCAGAAAATGAAATTATTGTATACAGTTCTAACAATGTCAGTTTACTGCTAATATGATGCATAAATATGCATTTCAGCACTGCGTGCTGATAATTCAAATCCATATGGATTTCATACGGTTTCCACATGGTTTTAGAGGCATAGCCATCCCTAGTCATCTGTGCTGGCAGAACTCTTGTTCAGATTCTTGTTTTCTGGGATCTTGGCTACACTCTCCTTTTTCTGTATTTGACCATTGCAGTTTCGCTTGCACACGTCATTTTCCTGGCTGTTGCTTTGATGATGTCTGTCCCTAGATGAATTTGATATTTTTCCCTTGTTGTGCGTCAGGACTGAGCTGCTTTTGCTTCTCTTGTGTTTGGTCGTTTGGTAGCAAGTTTCCCCTGCCTGATAGATTGTCAGCCATCGTCATGCTTTCTATCATGGTGTCCCACGGGCTCACTCTAAATCCACCCGGCTACTTCCTCTGAATTTGTTTTTAAAATCATCCCACAAATATAGCTAGATTGACACATGTCCTCCTACCACCTTAACCAAAATAGTTTTCATTGCTCCCTACTTTTTCTTTATCCATCTGTTCTCTCTCTTCCTCATACTTTGATTCTGAGTTGTTGGAGCAGGGACTTTCGTATTTATCCCATCTCTACAGTGACTGACTTTATTTAATAATGCAAGTAGTGAAAGACAAAGTGAGTACGTTTTCTAGCATGTACTCCAAAGCAGTCCTTCAGCAGTGTCAGAAACAGGATGCTCAAGAAAGGAAATATTCAACCGTTGTGGATGCTGTTGAAGATAAACACAGTACACAATATCTGTTGGGAAAAAGTTACATCTGAACTGCATGCAGAAAAATAGTAGGATGATGGCTATACAAAAACTCTGCAAATACTTCTGGTAGTTGAAATTAAAGGAATAAACTCAATTTTGCTCAAGTAGCTGTAACTCTTACTTCCCCACTGTTACTGCTTAAACTTTGCAGCAAAATGGTACGTACAGAGCTGTTGAGCTGTTTCTTTTATTACTTTTTGGGGGAATGTGATATATTTTGTACATAGATGGATGATTCCTAGGAGACATCTCCTGTGCTTCTTATTGATCTTGCTCACTGCTATTAGGGCAAATACTTTACTAACACTAACTTTTGTATTACTCTCTTGAGTTTGCCCTTTCATTGCCTTTTCCCCCCCTACTGTTACTTCTAGTAAATTCTAGTGTAATTCTAGTCCAATAAAAGATCAGATTGTATTAATGATGGCTATCCAGAACTGCACATTCAACTTACAGCAACCTCAGGGAGCAAAAATTATTGGAAAATGTGATTGTGTACTCAAAATCAGAATAACATTGTAGGAAACTAAAATAGAATTCTTGAATTTAAAGATTTGATTTCCCAGTACAGAAATATTAGCTTGTATTTTTAGCTGTTGCCTTCTACCTGCAAAATTATTAACGAGACAAGGTTAATTGTATCTCTTAAGATGTAGAAAAGTATATTAGAGTGCACAAATACAGCACGTGTTTTATGTACCAAAATCTGCTCAAAGGCTACACGGTTATCCTAAATACATTCTAAATGTAAATAAATACAAAATATGTAAATATGTAAATAAATCCAAAATGAGAGGAAGGTATGAGGAGTCTGTTTATGCCCCCATGGGCTTTCTGTATCTGCCTGTGATAACATAACTAGTAAACAGCTGCTGGCTGAGACCAACAACAGCTCCAACCTCTCCATAGACAGGAATTGTGAAAAAGCAGAGGTAGTAAAGTGTTATAATTGGGATGGTTGAAAGACAAATTTTGTAACATGCTTTATTAGCTGAAGGGCTGAAAAGTTGAACAGGTTATCAGATAGACATTCCTCTTCTTTGTATTTTAAACAATAGCAACAAATACCAAGTTAAACACTGGTTGGGGAAATTACTCTGAGTTTAAATTAATTGTGTTAATCAGACAATTTGAAAGAAAGGGTGCCAGATTTCTCAGGTGCAGAAGGTACTAGTAAAGAAAGAAGTTTGACTCCTGTGGAAGTGAAAGAGGTTCATTACTACTGTCAGTGAAACAATATGGGCTCAGCCAGATCTGAACACTGGAGAACTTGTAATGTGCCATAAATCAATGTCTTGATTAAGTCTGCTTTCTAACATTCAATAAAATCAGAAACTTCTCCATTAAATTTCATTGGTGTCTCTTGAGGATCGAGGCTGATAAATAAATGATGGAAACAGCAGTCTGTGGAAAAAAAATCCTCTCCCTTGTACCTCTGTGTTTATGCCCTTTATTGACAGTTCATTCTCATACGTGTAGTGGCTTAACTTCACCCACATTTAGAAGTACAGTCTGTCTTCACGGAGGAATGTCCTTGAGGAATGGAATTTTCTGTACATTGGGGGTGGAACACTATGAGTCAGTTTTCTGGAACAACTGTTTTAATATGTGAAGGTCTGGTTTTCTGTGAACTTTGTGTAAGTGCTGTTTTGGAAGTGCAGAAAAAGTGTTGGTGTGGGGTTTATGTGTTTTGTCACTTGATATTATTTTTGTTTACTTTGGTTTCAAGAGGATTAATAGGATTACATAAGATTGTCTTGAAAGTGTTTGGGGAAGGTGGAGCTGGTTACTTAACTCTTGGAAGTAAGAAAGTTGTAATTAAATCAAGTCCAGATGTTACAGGTATCCTTTTTTTTATCTTCTTGCCAGCATAAGCTTGGTGCCACAACTACTTTGAATTTCTTCTGGCAGTGGTTCATAAAGAAGTTGGTGACCATTTTATGTCCTAAGTGGTTTCTCAGCATTAAAGAAAGTGTCTTATATTGAAAAGTGAACTGCTGTGATTGAAAACAGGACTGGATGAGTCTGAATTGAAAGACTAAGTACTAATTTCGTCCTTCCAGAGAGGGTGGTGTTCAGCAGGCTGTGATGCCATTGTCATTTGGGATGCTGAGATAAGAAATTTTTCTCAAGCATACAATTTGTCTTTTCCCCTCATAAAGAATAACAGGGTACCAGGCACCCAAACACTTTTTAACCACCTGAGTAGGGGAGGTCCATACATGTCTGTGTCTGAGGAACATTTCCACTTACTGCACAGGTAGCACATTGCCAAAGAAGTTGAAGTAATTGAAAAACACCAAACAACTAATGAAGTTACTGTGTTCTGTTGTCAAGTATTAACCTAAATATGTTGAATGCAAATGATTCATACCTTGAGCTTCTTGAAGCTGAAGCACTGCACACTTAGAATCCACAAAGAAATTCCTATTCTCTAGTTATGACATAAAATATTTTGAGTGACTTCGAAAGCAGGTGATTCAAAGTATTTTGAGATGTAATCCATATTCCTGTTAAGACTCAGTTTTTGCAATTAGTAGTGATTCTTAGGTAATACAGAGGTATTCGAAGCAGTAATTTATTAAGGTTCATTCTAAATCTTTGTGTGAAGAGTGTTCTGTAAGCAAAATATGTGAAAATTTCTAAGTATAGTTACTTCGGCTGCCTCTCTAACATGAGTTATTTGATTTATTGGTGATGGGATCTTGTAGCCAGACTCCTTTCTCAGTCACTTTTTCTGATAAACTTTGTTTTAAAAGGAAATTTTGTGACGCTGAAATACCTGAGTGTTTAAGAAATACAGTCTAAACTAAAAATATTTAAAAATGTATTAAAAGAATTAAAGCCCTGGCTTTCAAAGAAGTGGCCAAGAGTAGCAGTTGTATAAACAAATTAAATATTTATGTTTATATGAATTTAATTACTTCACACATAATATTAATACTTATATGTGGAAATTAATACAGCTTAAATTCTTTCCTAATACTCTTTCTTTTCCAATACTAAATTTAACTTAAGAAATACTTTTATGTATAAAGCACTTGATTTTTTTTCTTGTAAAGAGCAAATCTGTGAATGCAGATATTCACAGAATCTTTATAAGTGTTTGAGATGTGTCTGAATGAGAGTTGACCTGCAAGATGTGGTAACCTAATCAAGAGCTGTATAGTCTTTTCCTATAATTTAAAAATATTTAATGTTTATTTAGTTTTTGTTATTTATTACTCTTTTTGGAAAAGTATTTCATTTGCTTTTAAATCAAAGTGCTCTACCAGGACTGAAATACAATATATTTGGCTTTACTGCAATTAAATGCTTCATACCTGGAGTATTACTAGTGTGTATCTCATACAGACGGAGTCAGATTTTGTTTGCTACTCATTTTGTATTAGTCCTACTCAGTATATACATTTATTGCCAAAGTTTTGCCATTGTGCTATTTCGTTGCCAAAGTTCTTTGTTAAGAGAAAAAACCTACACCAGGCGGAGCCCACCTGCTGTGTAGTCATGTCTCAGCTGGGTTGTAAATCATGCTCTTGGCAAGAAAGCTTTCATCGAAGAAAACAAATGAGGATGTCAGGTAGAGATTTGGCTTTAGAAAAATTCCTATCTCCATTCTCAGTTAAAGAAAAGGCGTGAATTTTTTCCTATAAACTGAGATTGTATGCCAGGGCTTCGTGATAGTAACTCTTACAAAAGCAAACAGATCTGAGTTCCAGACAGTCTGAATTCCTACAGTACACACATGCATTACAATTTTCCATGTTTCAGTTTTTCACACCTCGATTTTAATAAACATGTAATTATCATCAGAGTGTTCCAACAAAGATACATATGTTGTACAGCAAAAAAGTGAAAACATAAATACGTGCAGCTCAGAGACTTAAGGCCATTTTCCTTTGGAATCCTCTTTTAATGTATGTTTCTTAACTCATCTAAAAAGAGCAGACTCATGCTGCTGTATATGTCACATTTTAATCAATATCTTAAGTATAGTACTTTGGAACTGCTAACCTACTTAGGCATTGCTAACCAGCTTTCAACAGGTGTCATTTCTAGTTAGTAATTAAGGATAGTGAATTTCCTATGAAGTAATTTCATTTTAAGGAAATTAAAAAGCCATTTTTTCAAGGTAAATACAGTTGAAGATGAGTAACTTTTATTAGTATCTACAGTGTTGGTCTTGAGGTACATCCCAAATAATATTTTCTTTATGAAGATACAGTATTGGTACTACAACAATATGCAGGGGAGCAGCAGAAATGCACCTTCTTTATTCCAGCATTTCAAGCATCAGCAAAACAATAACACACATATTATAAGCTTATATGAATGTTGTAAATTATGAAAGACTTTGTATCTGCTGAACATATTTGTGACAAATAAAATACTAATAATCCAGGACAGTAAAGAAAGCTGAAGTTCTAATCTGGAAGTTATTTTGGCAAATGATGGCTCAGAATTATTGTCAGCCTGTCAAGACTGTGGTATTGCCTTGTATATTTTATTTAGGAAATAAGTTTTTGTTATTAAAGTATGTCATAGCAATATGACACATTGCTTTCTATACCGTCATATTGTCCTTGTTCAATTTATAGACATAAATGTTCCATCAGAATATGTTAAGCATAAACTAATGCAGGTTTGAGGTCTGCCGTGTAATACTATTTAGAGAGGTCATCATGCAGCTCGTTGAGGAAACACGGGACTGGAAGGTCCTGAAGTCTACTTCCCAGTACAGTTTTTAGAAGTTGATCCTGTCAAGCTGTATTTTAAAATGACTATGAGTTTTTGATTTGAGTAATTTTCTCCTTTTCAAGGCTGCTTACAGAACCACATCTACAATGAGTATAAATTACACATAAATTCCAATTTTGCTGATGGGCATTCATCTTAATATTGTTTCTTAGCTGAAACAATCCTTTGATGTCCAAGGTCTTACTTGACTGATGTGTTTCTAGAAAGCAAAAAAAAAAGCTCCTCTTTTGGTTTTCCTTTTGCTAGTCTAACCAAGCAAATTTTTATTGGTCTTTTCACATGATATAGGGTTGCTACTGCATTGAGCAGCCTCTCTTTTCCTCGTGCTGTTTAAAGTTACTGAAAATGGGAGAAAAGAATTGTACATACAATTTCAGAAGAGCATCTTGAATAATAATGTATTCCCAAGGGGGATGAAGAAGTGTTAAAGCTATCTAATGCATTCCAGGGCTGGGGGAGAGGATCTGAGAGGGAGAGAGAGAAGCTGAGACAATCATGAAATTCAAACTAGCCAAGTGTTCATTGGGGAACCAGAAAGAGATTCAGCATTGAAGTGGAAAATATTATTTGGAAATACTGGGAATTGCTTAAGAATATGCTTTATAAGTGTACTGCGTAGGAGAAAGATATGCTGTGAAATCTCTGGTTATGGTTAGGAAAACTTGTTGGTAGTACTTTTTCCAATTTACTAACCTGCTGTTGAATCGTTGTATTGCTGTTTTGTTACATATGTTAGTGTATTTATGTGACCTAAGTTGGGGTGAATGTGTCACTGAAGAGCTGGTCTTTTTAATGTGGAAGACTTGAATCAGTTTTTATTATGCAATTAGGAAATTGTATGGCTTCTGTCAGCTTGCCCCTACTTATGGTGGAGTAGGGGTAACTAGACTTCTTAATGCAGCTCATGCCAACTAAGTGCTCTTAGAGCCCCCAACTCAGAAGGGAATCAAATAGTGGTGTTTGAAACCTCATCACAGTGTCATAAGGAGTAGTTACCATCATCAAACCACTTCAATCCCAGGAAAACTGGTGGAGTAAATTCTCTTGGAAACCATTTCCAAACACATGCAGAACAAGAACATGGTTGGGAAGAGTCAGCATGGATTTACAAAAGGGTAAATTGGACCTAAACAACTTCACAGCATCCTGCAGTGATGTGACTGGCTTGGTGGAGAAGGAAAGAGCAGTGGATGTTTTTTTATTTTGACTTTACTGAGGCTTTCAATGCTGTCTCTTGTAAAATCCTCTTGGACAAACTATGTGTAGAGGCTGAAAACTAACTGGGCTGCCAGGCTCAAAGCACGGAGATCAGGAGCATGAAGTCCATCTGGAGGACAGTCACTAGTGATGTGCCCTGCGGTTGATACTAGAGCTACAACTGTTTAAATGTCTTCATTTATTACCTGGATGATGGGGCAAAATGCATCCTCAGCTAGTTGACAGAAGATACCGAACTCCATGGAGAGAGAATACAACAAATGGTTGAGCTGTTACTCCAAAGGACTTTGCTTAAGTGGGTGATAGGAACCCCATAAAAAGGGTTCAGTAAAGGGAAGTGCCAAGTACTGCACCTGTAGAAGAATGACCCCATACATGCACCAGTACAAGCTGGAGGCTGGATGGAAAACATCTTCAGAGAAAAGGTTGTGGGTGTGGGTGCACTGATGGATAAGAAGTTGAACATACCTAAGGAAGTGCATGGCCAGAAGACTGAAGGAGGTGATCCTTCCCCTCTAGCTGGTGTTGGTGAGGTTGCATCTGCAGTGCTGTGTACAGATCTGGACTTCCCTGTACATGAGAGACACAGACATATTGGTGAGAGCCCAGCAAGGGCCACAAAGATGGTTCTTGAATGCACTGGAGCGTCTTTCCCATGAGGAGAGGCTTAGAGGTCTGGGACTGTTCAGCCTGGAGCAGAAAAGGTTCAGTGAGGACCTTGTGTGGTCAAACGGTGGAAGAGGTTGCCCAGAGGGGTTGTGGAGTCTCCATCCTTGGTGATATTCAGCAGCCAACTTGATACAGTCCTGTACAACCTGTTCTATGTGATTCTGCTTTTTGAGCAAGGGGGTTGGACTAGACAATGTCCAGAGGTGCCTTCCAACCTCAGTGGTTCTTTGTAAATAAAGATTTTAGTAAAGTTGTCTGATCAAAAGAGCTTTTTAGAATTGAGCTTTCTGACTCAAGATAACAATCAGTAATACTTTCATTATATAGATAAGTGTTTATGCAATAGCAAAAATTAAAACACAGGAAATACCATCTGAACAGAATACCCACAATCTTCATGGTCACTTAGAAAGCTGTGAATAACATCCTTCTTAACATCTGCCACTGTAAATGGAAAACGTGAGTAACTTGTGCTTTTTGATTAAGCAACTGGTGTGTACAGAAATAGAGTAAGAGTGATACATCAGGTTAGTAGTGTGTGTGTTACAGTTCAGGAGCTCTCAGGCAGTTTGAAATTACTGTTGGACTAATAATTCTAGAAGTAATTAGGCCTCATAAAAGGGTTTTGTTCACTGTATCTTAATGAGAGTGAGAGCTGAGTTTTTACTTGGAAGGAGATGGAAAAATCTGTGTATTTGTAAAGAAAAGGTTATTTAACATTCAGTTTTCTTTGCAAGCATATCTTAAAGGCACTTTTATGTGAGTTTATATAGACATATAATTTATTTCATTAATTTAGCTGCAAATGAGAAGGTCTTTCCTCTTTTTTCCATTTTCTGTTATCTTGCAAGAAGGCAGTGTAATTTTGGAATTTAACACCTGTGTTACTATTTTGCCATAGTTAATGCATGAGATAGTTCCAAGGCAAAATGCATGAAAACCGAGCAGAAACATGTAAGGGGTATACCAGAAGAGATATAGCCAACAGTTAAATGCTGTGCTGCGTTCATATGCTAAAATTTAGGTGTCCATATATTCTCTAGTAAACATAATTCATTCCTTTCAGCAGATGGAAAACCTGAGACTAAGAGGTGATGCAATTCATTTCAGTTTATCAGGCAAGAGCTTATAATAGAAATGGAAATAAAATGCCTGTCTACTTGGCCCTGCTTGTATGTTTAGGCTTGGAGTAGGACAGGTAAAGTGTAGCACAATGATGAGGAGTTGGCCAGTCTGAAAGAGATGCTCAGGGTAAGGAGGTGATTAGTGCTGGTTAAGCCAGGGACACCTGTTTGCTGAGGGTTTACATGTGTGTGCCCTGGTGGGATGGTCTGACTTTGCCTCATTTTCTGAAGAAGGGTGATGAGATGTTCCTGCCAGCTGCCAAATGTACTTGTGTGGAGTGGAATGGCTTTGGCAGAACAGAAATGTATCATAGCACAAGTGTAAAGAAGGAAGAGCATCACCACAGAAGGTAGTTGGTGGAAAAAAAAGGAGCTCTTCTGGCTGGTAGAATATGTGGTCACCATTGCATCCGTGTCTGTGATACCAGGGACTTCGTATACATAGGAATAATTTTCTATTGATCATGAAGCCCCTCAGCATTATTCTTAATATCTCTCTGCGTCGCTTTAGTTCAAGGTTATTATCAATCGCTGGTGTCCATTGACTTAAAAAGCAATAATTATAGGGATGGCAATGAGGTACAGAACTCCAGGAGTTTACCACTTTGTCTTAGAATTCATGTACAAATCAGACAATCTGTATTGTCATGATGGCTCTAGAACTGTAATGTTGTAAATATGCATCTGTGCACAATCTTTCCGTGATCATACTGGGGGTTTATTTTTTTGGTTGCTATGAAGAGGAAATGGATGCTTGGAAACAGTGATGGATTAATGAACTTTAAATTTCTCACTGTTTTGGGAAAATACAATATGAACTTAATACTTGAGACTTTAGAGGCAGAGTCAGAGCTAGAGAAGTGACTGAAATGATACAGTAGTTTAATTTGGTGAAAATATTTTTCATTTATTTTTCTTGTAGCAAAATTCAAAATAGTAAGAAAAGTTAAAAAGAACAGTCTTGCCTTTCAAATGAATCTATGAATATTTTTAAAATGTGTTTATATCTATGTGACAGTAAGGCAAGGGAACGTACAGTGAAAACATGCAGTCATATCTCTTACTTTTAATAGATGTGTGTGGGGTAGAGAGATTATGAAGAAGAAATACTTATAATGTCCTTAAAAATCAGTCTTCTGGGTTGACAGCCAGTTTTGAAGTACATACACCCACTGGTCAAGTAGAAGATCTCAACCAACATAGCTAAAAGTATAATTTGTGCTTTAACTGTAATTTGGTTTTTCCTTCATAGATGTAAGTCAGAACCACTTGCCAACTTTTGACCTCAAGCTACCCCTTATGTTATTACAGATGGAGATCCTGAGAGTACAATTAAAAGCATGACTTTCATAGGAAAGCTGCTAAAATCAATGTTGGGTTGGTGTATACCCATGGAAGGACATTTTGCTTCCCCTGTATGAAGGAAACTGTTTAAAATTTAATTTTATATGACTTGCAACAGCAGCACTGAAAACAAATCATTATTCTTCTAGTGTGCTGTGACTAAAGCTTTGGTTGGTTCACTCCATGTTTAGATCAAGCTAATCTGAATTTTGTCCAAAATTTCTGATTTGGGGTTTGTCAGATACAGGTTTTATGGACAGAGTAGTTTACATGATCTGGTAAAATGTCCTTGGTGGTTCACTGGGCATTCCTCCTTCACAGTTATTCCTTTTCTCCTCAGGGATAAGGTGAGGTGTTTATTTTCTAGGCTGGTCCCAGCACATAAGCTGTTAGCTGGACAACTGTGATGTAAATTTAGTGTGTAAGAGAGCAAGGCACAAAATAAATTTGTTGGGATAGAGTAGTTAATGAAATTACTGTTTGCATCCTATGGCAACTCACAAAAAGGTTTTTACAGACGGTGCAACAAACTCAGTTGTGCTTAGAGATTATTTTTGTATAGGAAATACTTGCTGTGCTCCATCTTTTTATAGCAATGACCCAACAGGTCTTTCAGTGAATTTTGGCTTAGAGACACTTGTGTCTGTTGGAATGTTGTATTACCTTGCACATTACTAGATCAGATAGATATGTGCTTGGAGAATAAAATTTCTGAAGCTTTTGCACAGTCTTTTTGCCATATTAGTTTGAAATCGCTAGCTCTCTGATCACAAAAATGCATTAAAATAGATACTATATTCTTTCCTCTTTTATTCTTCACAGCAATGGAATTTCATGAAAACCTGCACAATATAGGAGCAAGAGAAGGCTTAAAAGAAAGAAAACTGCAAAAATCAGTAGAAAGTTTTACATGGAACATTACAATTTTAAAGGTAATGTGTCTGCCTTTGGTTAGTTACTGCATTTTTCTGTTCAAAACTGACATTTTAATATTGTTACTGGTCATTATTCTGTGTCACAATTCAACTGGATTTATTCACTTCTATAACCATAGTCGGTTTAATTTATATAACTTGAGACACAGCAAACTCTCAAAGTGAATTTTTCTTCTATTGTTGTGGAAGCTTATTTCCTTTAGTTTGTCTGACATTTTCTTCTTGCAACCTTTTAATATTAACAGGATCCTTGGTAATCTTGAATACCTGGATGAAACAAGGAGTATTGATCTCTGCAAAGTGACTCAGGCTGGAAGGAAGCCTGTTTTGTGATTTGAAAAGGAGAAAGAGTGTTAAGGGTTACTGCAAAACAAAAGGGAAGCTGTTACTACTGCAGTCAGTGATGAATGGTGATTAATGGTAGAAACAAATTATATTCATAATCCAGGCTGGAGTAAGCTGAGTGTGTATGAGTTGGAGGCTCTCGTTACATTTTATCGAGTGCCTTTGCTTACATTTTGACAAAAGACTAAATGATGAAATATAAAAAAGCTTTCAGTCAGAGACTCTCAGGAAACTAGAATGTGGAACAGTTCTGGTTTCCTATTGCTGGTCTTTCATCTCAGCAGAGTGTAACAAAATTTACAGATATAGCAAAACTGCCTCCCTTAATGTATTCCCTCGACACTATTCTTCCAGCCCAAATTATTCAAGTTTTGTGTTTACATCCTCTAATGAGTTCTTCTCTCTCACTCTATCAAATATTTCATCACTACATTAAACTATAAAGTCTGTTTTAGTTATAAAGAAAATTATTTTCTTCCGCATATTTTTATTTTTAGTTCTTCTTGAAGATACAATTCCCTATTACCTCTTCTTACAGTGAACTACTACAGAAAGGCAGTGATACACATGCATTTATCCATTTTCCACGTTGGTTTCAACTGTTAAGCTTTTCATGGTGTTGCTTGGTACTCCATCCCCCTTGTGTAATACTGCACAAGTCCAATGCCAAGGAGAATCAAAAAGGGGACAAATTTGCTGCAGCATGTGCAGTTAATACATTCTAAAAATATGAATGCAGGTTCTGCTTATAGGTAAAGGACCAGACAGTCGTGTTGGAACAGTGCATGGGATGTGTCACGTACCAGTCCTGTGCTTCCAAGGGGACAGAAAGGAATCGCTTCAGTTGGTTTGGGCTAATGTCAAAAAAATCAAGTCTTATTCCTTCTTTTCTGTCAAAGGTGTCAGATACCAGCCTGGATAGGCAAATCTATTTTAATACTGCCTGAAGCAGCAGTACCTTTGCTTCATCTCTGCTTTCCATTCAGAACATACGAGATGGTGCAGGGGAGGTTTCCAGTTGGTGAGCGACTGAAATGTGAAGTCGTGATTTCTGTGTCAGCCAGGAATTGGAGAAGCCACATGGTAGATCTGGCTCTTCAGAGCACTGAAGGGCTTATGTGCATGTCTTTAGGATTAACATAATTATGAAGTTAGAAGGCCTTCCTTTTGAAGAGATTGTTGAGAAAATATCTTCAATGTTGACTTGGTGGGTTTTTTCTACTCAGAATTAAGATCCTTTCTGTAGGAAGGTACAATCTGTCCCATAATGAATATTCTGTTTTAAAAATTGGTGAGATGTTTAATCAGCCTCTTGTTGAAACTTAACAGGAGGTGTTACAGAAAGTTCTGGTATGTTGTTACATCGTAGAAGTTATTTGCAGGTATTACAGTTCAGATGGGCATCTGCTAAGTGCTGTTACTCACATTTAGATGTACAGTAAGTTAGAGGTTGGGATTTACCTGAAGTGACACATTGAGGCTTTTCACTCCAAATTCTTAACTATGCATAACTAAGCATAACTTCTTTTGTATCATATAATTAAGTAGAAGCTGATCAGTTTCTAAGACACTACTCTTCCTGTCTGGAGAAAAAGACCTACAATCATAATTTAGATCTATGTTTTTCTATTTCCATGTTTCCAGTTCTCTAAAAACCGTGAGAGAAAAGGGATGGAAAGTGAATGCCCGTGTTTTTTAGAGTAGAAATTGAGCAGGAGGCCTACAATCTGAGCCACTTCAAGAAGGATTTCTTTTATCTGTTGAATTCCCTGCCTTCTTCAAATTAACTTCCTTCTCCAAATTAACTTCCTTCTCAAATAGCATGAAAACAGAAGCCTTTCTATTCAGTGGCTTCAAATTTTGCTGTCCAACAAGCAAAACCAGCCAACACACCAACGCAGTGAAGTGCTTAGATGGACTTACCTTTTTATTCTTCTTGTAATTAGGAACAGAATTTTATGTGGACTCTTGGTTATGATTTAGACATCGCTTTGTGGCTCTGAACAGCATTACTAAATAATTCTATGTGAGTGCCATCCTCAGCTCTCTCACAGAGGAATCATGGAATGCTGACATGGTGTAGCTAATGTATTTTCCAAACAGATTAAGCTGCATTTTACCCTCAAGATACATATTGATCATTTTCTCTCAATTGGGACATTTTGACTATAGTTGATGCAATGGAAAGTTTGATAAAATAACAAAATTGGCAGCTTAATTCTAGGAGAACTCTTTGTTTAGAACATCTGACATAGCTATTAAATATCTGCGTGTTTGCACACACATGTGGTTACAGTTACTGTTTTAAAGGATTTAATTTTTCTTAATTTGAAGCCATGTGGCCAAATTTATTATTAGTATAGTATGTTGGAATTCAGCTGAAATATCTCCATCCAGTTTGCGTATGTGCATATGCACACATGCCCATTCTTATTCACCCCATATATGTACATAGAGAGATTTGTTTAACTTCAGAGCATCACTGAGAGTAAATTTAGTTTGCTTTACTGAACTTTGTTACCTGAGAGATTTAGAGATTGTACACTGTTAGAATATTCATCTCTTTCAAATATGCAATTTGCAAGATCATTTGCTTGTTGTTTATTGTTATTACTCAGACTGATAGCATTCATATTTTCTAAAGATAGATAATCCCATTTTCTGCCAGAAAGTACACAGTTAAAGAAAGAAAATCACTGCAACAGCTGTTGCAGCAGAGTCCTACAAACAACCTGTTATAAAAATGTATGGACTTGCACGGCATAGGAAAACTGAGGAAAAACCTTCTGTAGGCTCAGAATTTGAGATGCCCATAGGAAGAACATAACAGCATCTATAAATTGGTCTTTGCAACAAAGTGTTGTTCTAAACACAAAGAGAGAGTTCAATGGAAGTAGTCAGAATGAAGGTGGGACTTCTAACCTCAGCATTTGTTAGGTGTTCCTTTTTGGCCGTGAGTTTTTAGACAGGTCACATTATGTGTGAATTACTTTCTCTTGAAAGAAATCCCAAGACATGCAGTTCATGGCATCTATTACCTCTGTAATAACGTTGGTTCTGCACCTACAGTATTTTTAAAAATGCATTTATAAATGGAACATTCAAGGCACTTATAGGACCGCGACTTCTTACATTGTTTTCCAGTCATCTGAATTTTTTCAACCAAATCTCCAAGTGGATTCAGGTAGCCATGGCGCATTCATAAAGCCTCTGATAGCTGCTACCTAGTCCTATAGGTCCTTGGAAGACCTCCCACGTGCCAGTTCCATTTAAACATCTGAAACTATTATCCTGTTGACGTTGCTGGGACTGATGGGATTTTGGCTTCTAACTAAACCCATATTTAGAAGTTAGGAAAGATGTTTTGTCCTGATTCCAAAACTGCACTCAGAGCATGTCAGTGGGGCATGGAATACTGTAGTATGTCAAAGAAACGCAGAATCATAGAGTGCCTTGGGTTGGAAGGGACCTTAAAGATCATCTGTCTAGTTCCAACCCCCCTGCCCTGGGCAGAGACACCTTCTGTTAGACCATTGCTCAAAGCAATGTTCCATTGTACCTAGCAGCCACTGGTCAGAGAAACACTTGGAAAAAGGGGTATGGGCTTCTTACATTTCCTGATAAGACCTTTGTGTTCCAGAACCTGACCTAAAGCCCAGTCATTAGTTTCTTGGGATTTTGGGGGGTAAAGGTTGCTCATGGAGTTATTTCAAATGCCATCTCTACGGTTTTACTTTCATGTTCACACACCCAGTGAAGAACCTGTTAACCAAAAATCATGAGTGAATACATAACAGCTTATAAAGATAGCTGTGCTGAGGCATTCCAGTCCATTCTATATACAATTGACTCTGAAATCGTACCTCATTTCGTAGGTTTGAGAACTGATAGGAACCATTTTGGTTTTGTTCTTAGTTACCTCTAAGGAGCTATGATATGAAAACATTTCTTCTTAGTCAAAAGCTTCAAAACAAAAAAAAATGTTTTTAATGATGATTTTAAAAAAAGAAACCAGACTAGTTGACACAGGAATATTGGGACAGAGTGGTATGAAAGATATTGAATTGGGCTTCCACAGTAATCCATATCCTTTATTGCTGTTGCTCATTAGAAGGTTGTGATGGAGTATCTGTTGTGTTCTTTGATGATCTTTAAGTTCTTTTTCATGCAATTTGCTGCTTGATTCTTCTTCTGAAGCTTGTAAGCATCAATACATGAAATAGGTGGTGTTCAAGTTCTGCAGCGTTCAGTTCTGTTCGTGAATGTTAACCACGGTGAAGGACAGGGAGCAGTGATTGTCATCTGCTGCGGCGAGGAGAGCACTGTCACAGTGCTCTGCACTTGTGCTGTGCAGTGCCTGCATCGGCCCCGCTCCCTGGTGCGAATTACCACAAACTGACTGTTAACCACAGTAAATTCAGGTCTTGTGGTGTGTTTGCCAGACAACACTAAGGGCTAAATTAATTTATATTTTGGATTAATCTGAGATGAAAGCCTGACGAAGATAGCCCTACCACACAGTGTGAAACATACAGGTTTGGTTCTGCAACTGCTCCAGATACCGGCATTGAGTTCTCTGCACGAAGCAGCTTTGTTTCTTTGAATGTGGGTTTTTGGGTACTCCCTTAAGATGACCTTTCTTGCCTAAAGTTTGAGCTGTTAGTAGGTTTCTTTTATTGTCTTTACAATATGCATTTTATCAGAGCAAGTTGCTACAGTCATTTGGGGCTGGTAAGGAGGTGAAAGACCTCTGAGTAGTCCATAGGTCTGCGAGATTGCTGTGTTCCACTTTGTAGTCAACTGACTTTGCTGTGAACTTACATTTGAGTCAGTGGCACCTACTGTGAAAATCAGGATGCACAGATTATAAAGAATTGAAACTGAATCTTGACAGCCCTTGGATAAGAGACATTTGATACATAACAAGAAGGAAGGTCTTTGAGTTCATTTGAGTGCATGGAGGCAGTTTTTTCAGATCTGGATGACTTTTTAACTTTTGTGCTTCTCAGATGTATTGTATTACTTTTCAGCAGTGTTCACTGTGAATACAGATGCATGCAGTTTTGTTTCCCCAGCACATGGCTTCATGATGGCTTATCAACAGAGCCAAGCACTTCACATCAGTTGCGCAGACCTCTCTCAGTTGAGCCTGTGGCGTATTTGGTAGCAGTGGTTGGCTCTTGTTTTATCTTGAGATCAAGACATACCAGCAGATAATAACAACACAGCTGGTTTCATGAACACCTGGTCTAAACTTGATATCGCTGGGCCACATGTGTTTAATCGGAACACTTCTTGTCTGCCATAATCCAGCCCTTTATCCCAGATTCTCTTTTGTCTACAAAGTTCATGTTCCCTGGTCAGTATTGTCCAGACACTCATGGTTCCCTGCTGAAAATCCTGCCACTCCTGATAACCTTTGACTTCCTCCTTCCCCTCTTGCCTCCATCCACTATTCTGTTCCCACCTAATTTTCTCTTCAGGCAGTTTTTCCTGTTGCTTTCCAGTTCATAGTGGCCCCTTCTCACCACCTCTAGAAATCCATCCTGATTGGTATTACTCATCATCTTACCTGATTATATTCTACAGTCTTCTCCCTGCTCTGTGTTTTTGTTTTTCTTTCTCACCAGCTTTTATTCTCATTCTTCTTGAGTTCTCTCACTCTTCTTGAGTTCTTAGTCCTTCTACTTGTCTGTAATTTTTAGGCTTCTTTCAACATGGTGGATTTTGTCAATCTGGGTTTTTTTCTGTATTCTAATCCCAAATGTTGCCTGTCTTTCTCTGCTCACCTGTCAGATCCAAATTCAATGTTGTTCCAGTGTGTTTGTGCTTCACAATCTCCTCTTTCAGCAAGATCTAGTATCTGCTTTGTATAGTTCAGTCTGACCTCCCCTTCTCCAGTCCTAGACTTCTTGCCAGGTCAGTCCCAGAGCTTGCTCTTGCCCCCCTCCTTTTCTCCATCCACCTCATCCCCAGAGTGTCTGTCTCAGACTCTTCCTTTCCCTCCTCTAGTCTGACTTTTGGACTGCCTGCATTGGCAACCCAGTGTTGGTGGTTTGGAGAAGCCATCCTGGAAAAAACAGCTTTTTTCCTAATGCACATTCGTTATTCTGTGGGAATGGAATATGTATTGTCTTGCCACATTGCTGGAGCTGTCAAGAGATGAAGGACGATCAAGAATGGAATCCTGAGTGATTGTAGTAACCACATGCAAAATGTGATTTTTTTTTTTTATTAAAGGCTCATAACTTGGATCCACTACTCTGGGTCCCTGAAGTCATTTGAATTACAAGTCCCTACCCCAAGTGAGAGTGGGGAAGAAAGTGTAGAAGATTGTTAACAAAGTTCTGATGGCATTTTCCTGTCTTTATCCTCAGAACTGAATGAACCATAAGAATAATATTAAACAGAAATAATAATAAAATCTGCAATGGCAAAAATCCTGCATAGAAAGTATCAGCTTAAGTAGTTAAAGTTTGGCAAGCATATAAGTAACTGAAAGCAGGGTTTTTTTTAATTTGGAAGTTTTCGGCAACCTTATTAATAGACTGTTTGCTAGCTGCTCTGCCCATAATAAACAACTTGATTAAAGTTCCAGAACTACATTCTACTAATCCATGTAAAATAGAACTTGGGCTAGAAACAGATGCACTCCAGATATGACTCATGTAGAGTGCTGGAGTGTTTTAAATTAGCTTTTAGTTGTTTGTCAGTTTGGAAAAAAAGTAGGGGATTTTTTAGAATAAGTGGTCTTGGTTTCCTTTAGGAGAAAATATTACTGAAGCTTGTGCTGGGACTGGTGAACTAGATTTTTTCCTCTCTAGTGATCAGAAAAGAAGACTTTGACTATTATAGTCTTGGGTAAAGGGAGGGGGGCATTATTTCTTAGAAGAAAGTAGTATTTGTTTTCAATTTGTGTGCCTCAGATGTGTAATTCTGCTTACTTCATAGGATAGTATTTATGTTCTGAGTTGCTAAAGAAGCATCAGAAGTATCACACCATGAGTGCACACCTGTTTTTGTCTGACTGCTGTTCTATCTCTCCTCCTTTGTTTTTAAAATCAAGATGTAAAGATGAATTTCAAACTTACTTGGCAGAGGAGGAGGACCAACATATCTCTAGAGTAGACATTAGCATCTCTTCAAGAGAAGTGTCTGTCAAGAGCCAGAATTTACACAGGACAGACAGGCAGGAGTATCCCAATTACAGGAGAAGGTGCAGTCAGTGTTCATACCTTACTGGACATTGGAGGTACTGACAGTCTCAAGGAACTACAGTACCTGGACTTTTTTGGTTTGGTTGGTTGTGTTTATGTGTTTCCCCCTTTCAGGTATTTTTGAAGCATTGCTGACTTCTCTGTAAGCTGTGGAGCAGTTTTCCTTGGGGAGCACAGACACAGCGCAATCACTTTCACCCATGCAGACTTTCTGCACATTTTTGAGCTTCCCTGTGCCCTGCAGTAAGACAGACACGCTCACCATGTGCTGCAGCCTTGCTCGGTCCCTGCCTGTGGGCAGGGTGGGCAGGTAGCAGCTGCAGGGAAGGCCATCCAGAGTCTGCTGGTGAGAGCTGTTGCTGTCAGAGGGCTTTAATTGATCCAAAGAGATGGAGTACTGTAGAACAGAGCCAAATCACCTCAGTCTGGGACAATTTCTCTTACAGCTTTACTTACAGCTTACGTGCTGTGAAGAGGAAGAGTGATGTGGCACTTAAGGATGTGGTTTAGTGGTGGATTTGACAGTGTTAGGATAATGGTCTTTTCCAGCCTAAATGATTCTGTGATTCTAAAGAGGGACAGTGATAGCAGGCTGCAGACAGCTGAGCTGCAGACAGTCCTGTGAAGTCTTTGTGATCACTGTCCTTTTTATGTGTTGCTTATCAACCTGTATTTTCATATTTCTTGCATTGACAAACATTGGTCCTTTACTGTTTTACTGTTGACTGAGTCACATTGCTAGGAAAAAATAATCTCCTAAGAATCAAAAAACCAGAAAAGCTTTAAATGGCTACCTGAAGTATTAAAATCAGCCTCCACAGTTCAGTTTTCTTTTTGAGGAAACATTTGTAGTCCCCGTGGATTAAAAGTACAGCACAGATTATTTTCTAGAAAACTGTTAGGCAGAAATTACCCCTGTCCTGCTGTTGATGCTACTGAGGGGCTTCAGAGAAAGCAAAGAGCTTGGTTCTTATCAAATAATCTAATTTTGAGGGGTTTTTGTTTGGTTTGTGGGGCTTTTTTTTCCTAATGTTTTTTAGTTTAGTTTGGTATTTTGGTTTTTTTGTTTGTTTGTGTTTTGGTTTTTTCTTTCTTTTGAGCAGGACAACTATAATTTTAATGTAAAACAAACAGGAGGGTCAAAAAGGAGCAAATCCTATTATCAATCATGTATTCCAACTCCCTTTCGTTTCTTACAGGGACAAGCCGATCTTCTCAAATATGCTAAAAATGAAGCGCTGGAGAATCTGAAGCAAATCCATTATGCCACTCTTTCGTGTGGACTAAATAAGCCAGGCACTGAAAATGCAGAAATCTCAAAGCCTCGTCGAAGTCTGGAGGTCATACCTGAAAAAGCAGGTGATGAAAATGGAGAATGAGAGAAGGCTCTTCTCGTAATTTTGGAGTTTATAACTCTGTGACCAATTGTAGCTGCATAGGACATTTGCTTTGCACTTACTGTTGGAAAGTATTTGGAATTTTTAAAGCACAACTGGAGAAGCTAATTACAATCTATTGAAACTGTGAATGTATGTAGCAACTCTGCTTGTGAAGGCAATGATATTGTATAACATGGAAATTACATTATTGGCCTAAATATAACATATATATGTAAAAGATACTGTAATTCGGTATTTGCGTGCTGCAAAGTTCATTGTAGTGCCATGGGGAAATGAACATTTCCTAAATGAGATGTAATTAGCAGGAAATCAGTTGACAGAATTTGACAAGATGCCTTGATTTTCAAACTAATTCGATGAACAGGTTGTTTATTTCTTTGCACAAGTTGCTAATTGTGCTGGTGAGATGTACTATTCATTTGAAAATCAGGCCCAAAAAAGTGGAATCCGCATTTCACACTATATGTAATTCAGCCGCTCAGACATTTGGGGTTGAGGTGGTATTGATTTTATTGTTGAGCCATAAATTAAAATGAGAATGTAATTAGACAGTGATCACTGACTTCAGTGCACTATTGGAGAGCCATTATATAAAAGGAAAATGTGCAATCAATCTGATAGCCTATGTCAGAAGAAGATACATACCTATTTTGCCTAAGATCTTCTGCAAATGTGTGTAGATAATGTGACCAAATTGCAAGTAAAATGATGTAAATAGTTTTTCATTTTGTGAAGTGAAGTGCTCATATTAAAAAGAGTTTTATGAGATTGCTCCCAAACAAGTAAAGCTTTTAACTAAATTTTAACTTTTTTATTTTTTGAGTATTTTCTTCCTTACAGAATAGGTAATATCTCTATGAGCAGGTTTGTCAAAAAATAAATCAGTTGCTGTTCTGGTTCTGTTTTGGTTTTCTGACAACATTAGATAAAGGTATTGTAGCTGATATGCTCATTGTAAAATGACTATTCCAACCTAGAGTGTTCTCTTACTGTTTCTGATTTAACAATAAAATGGACTATATAATTACAGAATCTAATAAATTTGAAGAAAAACAAGCAAAATCTCATGGAGATGAAAATGCAGCTTTTGTTCATTTGTGGGAGAAAAGGAGAAGATGGTGATGCCAATTGGCAAGCATTGTTTTAATTAAAGGTCTTCAAGACATGCATTCTACATGGATTTTTTTCTTTTTTAACCAGTTCAAGATGCTCTTTCTGCATCGAGGCTGTAATGAACATCTACATATGTATAACATTCTGTAGAAGTCAACAGAGCTCTGAACAAGAACATTGGTACACTTGCACTTCATCTGAATTATTAGGGACTTAATTTATTTTCTAGTCATTATAAAATTAAAGCAGAGGCAGGATGGGATGAAAACAGTTTGCATAGTAAATGTCACATCTTGAGCCTGCACTATTAAATGTCAAACTGTATGGGTTAGGAACAGTTTTAGAAGGTGCTAAGCTCTTTCAGTGTCTGATTACAGTGCCTTAATGTTATGATCTTGCCAAGAGTGAGTTCTATTCTGTGTTGTACAAAATGAAACATTTAACCTGTGGTAAACACCTGCAAGTGTTGCTTTTCAGGCAGTCCTTCTGTATGTTGGCAGCTGGAAGTCTTCTAACTGAACCTGAAGTTGATGGGAAGCAACACGAAATTCACAGTTGCTAACTGTATTCTGAGCCAATGTGAAATGAGTCTTCCACGGCCAAATTTATCACATCTAAATCTGATTTATCTACAGAAAAACAACTGTTACATCAAGATTCATTCAAGCCATAAATATCCAACGTCAGTTTCACTTTATCAGAAAAATCAAAGCCTTGGCTGTTGGAATTTTAGTTCTGACTTCTGTTTCTAATTGAAAGGTGCAGACTGTTGGAAAAATGTCGTCACCATTAGCATTATGCTTTACAGAGACTTAAAAGCCAGTAAGGCTCCATTTCCAGTCCTGCCCTACTACTGTTTGCAAGGCATTTACAGAATGACATAATTTATATCACAAATGAACCCTTTCTGAAGAGTCTCTTTCTCCAACCAGGTTATCAGAACCAATGCCTTGGGTATTTTTAGCGTTTATATTTCTGTTTAGCACATTACAACCTGGAAGGAGGTGAGGGAACATTGAAAGTGTTCAACACAGTTTGGTGCTTTTTCTTTATTTTAAAGCAAAAAATAGTAAGTGAAAAATAAGTATCAAATAGACTAGGGCTGAGAGATTTTGCATGTTCAGCTCTACAATACATGTAACTGCTTACTCTGACGCTGTTCTATCTGTTAGAAATGAAGATTTTTTTTTTAGTAGTATTGATACATAGTAGCTATTTTTAAAAAGATAAAATACATACATTTAGCTAAATATGTTAGGATTTGAGCGTAGTGCTGATTCCTTAAAATGGAGGTCACTTTCGTGCATTATTCATGCTCAGTCCAAATCTCTGTGCACCATAAAGTCTTAAAATGAGCTGAGTCAAGCAGACACTCTGAAAGGTGACGTGAATCTATAAATCCCTCAGGGAGTTTACATGTTGCATGTAAAAGAGTCCAGGGTAAACACCTGCAAGCAAAGTATCTGGATCTGTTGTTAAGCCAGTGATGATAATTTCAAATCCAAATGTATTAGTATTTTTTCTCAGTTTTGTTTTCTTGAAGCATTCTTTGCATCCATATTATCAGTCAATTTTTTTTAGAAGGTTTACTTTAGATTATATAGAAAGAGGTACCCAATATCCAGAGAGGTGTTCCAAATAAAATTAATCACAGGTTGACTTTGCACTTATTGGGGGCCTTTAGTTTCTTAAATAAACTGTAATACAGTTGAACTGTTTATGTAGTTTATGACTATGGAGCCAAAACACAAGTGGCTATCTGAATGCCCTTTTTGCTTTGGTCTGGGTCCAATAATCAGTGAGTATGGGTATGTATGGAGACCTGAGTCAACATACTGCTTAATTAAAAACAAGGTGCTAATTGGGAAAGGAAAAATTCACGCACAGATTAACCATATAGACGCTAACAGTTAATCATTTTTGTGAACATGAGAAAAAGGAGGAACAGTGCCCATTTGAAAAAGGAGCATGTCTCTAAACCTCATTTGCATTCTTCCTGCCTAAACTTCCTTCCTCATCGGTTTTGCGTGGTGTGGTACAAAGCAGCCATTGGGTATTTACTCCCAGAGCCCAGGACCGTGCCTTCCACCCTCTGAACACACCAGCTAGCTCTGGAAGACAACTCTATTCTCTAGGAATTCCCCCAGCAGCAGTTTCTGAGGGGCACTTCTGAGCCTACTGGTGCTACCAAAACAGCAAAAGCCTTCAAAGCAGAGCTGGGAATCAATCTCTAGTGGGACCAAAGCTCTACTGGTGAAGCTGTGGTCCTTCTGCTTTTGATGGTAGTCTTCTACACGAGTCGGCAGGATCAAGACTTAAGTGGAGTGTTGCAAAATTTCCCCTTTGTCTCAGTCCTTTTTTCCTTTATCTTCTCTTCACGTTCTTGCATTGCTACCACAAGGAATACTAGTGATGCCCTGAACCATTTCACAAGCTTGTCCATGCAGGCATGGTGAAAGATGCTGTATGAGTCAACCTTTTTTTCAGCTACTTTGCACAGCACATGAATATTTTTATAAGGCTCTGTAGCTGGTTACTGTATTCACTTTTTCCTGTTTTGAAGTTGAAGCAGCAGAGAGAGATGATTCAGAGTTGCCAGCACGAAAAATGGAAGCAAGTTCCAAAAATTTTAACTCTGGTCTACTAATCAAATAAAGTAATCTGAAAGGACCCAATTCTTCACTCTTGCAGTGCTGGAATATCACTTCCATTTGTATGATTTCCCAGTTTTCTGTTGCATAAATGTTGTAAGCTGATTTCTTCTTGCTATATGTATGGTTTATTGCAAAGGTCAAGGAGACTCCTGACTGTCCTGTGCCTGGTGTAATAACCTTCCATTAAGGTTTGGCCTACCTAGGTTTGCACTTGGGTTAATTGAAGGTTAAATATTAATAGAAAGTGATATTTACAAGAAGGACAATCATACAGCCATATTGATGCTGTATTCATGCTCTTGCAATGGCATGTTATTTGCTGCGAAATCATTTTATCCTTATGTAGCTAACACTCGGAGTGCTGCTGCCGCAGGATGACTGACCCAGGGGGATCTGATGCCATGAGCAGAATTCTGGAAGTAGTGACCACATTTTTTTCTTTTTCTGTTGACACCTACTCACTCTGACCAATTAAGCTTTCTAAATGGAGTACTTGCCAACTTGATTTGAAGATTCACAGATCTGCATGTATCCTATAATGACCTTCAGTCTTTTGAACTCCTGTACACACTTAAATGAAACCCTTCACAATTCTTACTACTCCCTGATTCCTGTTGCTCTCTATTGTGAAAGCAGCCATGGGACAGGTCAATCTGATAATTTTCAAAACTAACCCATGTGATGTTCTTTGTTCATTACAACTTACTTGTTCTTAATAAGAAAAAGGCAGTAAAACTCTTGAGGTTTTCTGGTTATTTCTGTTTCTGGACGCTGTTAAACTTCCCTTCCTGACTCATCACTTCTGTTGTCTGGGTGGCTGTGGAAAGACAGGATAACAGAAAGGAGCACGGCAGAAAGATGAGAATCAGGACTTCTTATACAAGAGCAAGTCCTCACAGGCTTTGGGGAGCATCCATTGTAATCAAACAAGCTGGAAAGGCATTTAAGGACTGAAATGCAGTACTGAGAAGGGGAAAGGCAGAATTAGATGGTAAAAAAAAAAAAAAGAATTTTAGCCCAGGAGTATAGGTAGCCAGAGGATGGAATGGTCCCAGTGCAATCCTGCCGGATCCCTGATGCTTCCCATTGGCTACTGATACTTTGGAACAACAGGTAATGCTTCTTCCCTCTACAGAGTCATCTGGTGTGGCAGAGAGAGCAGTAATGCTGGAAGAGTGGTCAGGTACAAACGCTGAACTCCTAATTTCTCTTTTTGGGCCCAGCTGCATGTGCCACTTTGGCCTTCATACTTTTACCATTTGAACTCATAGGACTTCCCACTTAGTGCCACTTTGGCACACTGGAGTTGAGAGGAAGGAGGCAGTGTGGGAGGGTGGTATGAAAGGAGGCAGCTTGAGCTGGAGTGGGAGTAGCACAACCAAGTAGTGATTCAGCTGTCATGAACCTCTCCTGTTTGTCAAGAGCAATCCAGCCTCACAAAGCCACCTGCAGTCTGTGGAAGGGCTTTCTGAATGAGCTTGGATGTTCTATTAGTAATCCGTTTTCCATGGAGATAAATGCGGAGGAGCTTTCTCGGCTGATGCAGCGTTGGCTGTGCCTTGGTGACCGTCTGGGAGAAGAAAGCAGCAGGGCCAGGAAACAGTGCAGGAACTCAAAAGCCTGGGCTTTGTTCTCTGGCCCTCAGCTTCCTCCATCGATAAATTGGAGGAAATGACACCTACCACTTTTTGAAGTAGCAGAAGAAACATACTGTGTAGCAGCAGAGAAAAAATAACCTGCGCAGGAGGCAGCCAGGAGCGAAATAAGCTGACATCTAAATAGTGCTTTGTGAGAAGGCAGCGCTCTCTGAATGCCACGTACAGTAGGTTTCACTAGATACTGGTTTACAAAGTGCACTGATGCCTGCATAGATTTCCAGTGGCATGTACTTAACAGGCATGCTTAAGTGTGCTACTGATTGGTGAAGAGGATTTCGAAATAGAAACCCTATCAGTTGATTATAAACTACAAGACACAAACCCTATCAGTTGATCACAAACTAATGTCTGTGTGGGGTCCCAGGTCCTGGGGAATTCCAGTATTTTAAGTCTAGTAAGAGAGTAAAAGACGAATTTGTTGCACTCTTAAAAATATAAACTTTTATGCTATGGTTCATAACATGAAGCACTTCTTTTATTCTCAGATGTTATTTTATGGATTAAAAAAAAACCCTCACAGAAATTTTAGAAAAAGCCTTAGGATTCAGCTGTCTCCGTTCAGAATTCCAGAACAGATAACTGCTGTGATTTTCATATGTCCTTAGCCAAGTAATGATTAAATTTTTCAAGTATGAATATGTAACAACATTTTCAAGTATCTTTTTATATATTGTACTGGTTCAGCTACTTGTGCCAGGGTTACTGAAGAAACCCCAATTTCTTTGGCTGGAGAAATAAGGCTCATGTCTTGGACCAGGAATCTGTAAATGTGGAGGTGTGCAGGGAGCTTCCCAGAAGGGTAATGGCTGTTGCTGCATTTCAGAGAGCCCCACGTGTGTGTCAGGGAGCAGTCAGCAAGAAGGGCTGGAAACAGCATTTCCTGAACATTATTCTCTAGGGTGCAATAGTTTGTGCTTACATGTGTTGGCACACAGTTTTACAGAACTATACACTTCACTCCTCACGCCCTTTTGGGGTCTTTTGAGCCTTGATTCAGAATCAGCATTCAAAGTTTATTTGCTTGGAAAGTATTGCAATTATTTGTTAACAGTATTTTTCCACCACTCTTTCTAACACGATTTTAACAGCTAATAGCTCACAAATAGTAAGAGCCAGAGTGCTTGAAGACCACTAGTGATGTCAGCACTGTGACAACACGTGGTTCTGGACTGAAAATTTCATCACTATAATGTTAGCCCATGAAGGGAAGGTGGCAGCTGTTACAAAATTAAGGACAGCACTGGGTATGAGAGATAGGATATGTTCAGTCCCGGAAGAGAAATCAGCTGCTAAATCCAGATCCTTCCACTCCCCAGTGTCACAGCTGAGACTTCTCAGACATGACAGTTCAAGATAAAAACTCAATTTTGTATTAGAGATAATTCTCTGTAAGTGATGATCTGTCACATGTGATGGAGCACTCTGGCAGCATCTCCGCAGAAGAATTCTAGTAAAAGAAAAATGGCATTTTCTACCTACATAAAATATCTGCCATAGCTCAATGCCCAGAGGAAAACTACAAGAACAGTGATTAAATATGAACAGAGTGTTTCAAGCTAATCAGTGATATGCCTTGCCTCCCATAGCCACATTACCAGAAATAGAATGATCCTAGGAGTAGGACCCTGAAAAGATAACACCCACCCGTGCTGGTGGAGATGCACAGAATGGATGGGAGCACTATAGGCTCTAAAATCAATCACCTCCACATTTTTCATAATCCACATAGGAAAAGACAACCCCAATCCAGTTTTCAAGCAGTGCTATATTTGTCATGTACTTACTTTCTTGTACAGATATAAACTAGAAAGATAGTTAATAAATAACACTGTAATAAGCAATGCTGGAATTGCAGCTTTTGCAAAGTGCCCAAGTATGTAACGTGCAAATGATGTCAGTGCAATTCCCCAAGTGCAGAATCTCTCTGAAAATCAGACCCTCTCATCTAAGATTCTGTTCGGAGACTATTCATTAGAAGCACCAGATTAAAGTTATTTTATGATCTGCGCTGCAAGTAATAGTACCTATAACTCTGTAAGAATGGGTATATTTAATAGTAAAATATTGCTGTTTCTTAGGTTCTACTGAGCTGTTTCAAATATACATAAAGTAGGTAAATGGTGAAACACATTAATGAAATAAAAGGCTGCAAAATACTAAAATCCATACAGGATTTCTCTTTATAGTAGCTCGTAGTCACAGCCACAGGATTTCCCTGAGGCCAGCTTTGCTAGCCCAAGAAAAATACCTTGCAATTTAAATAGAATCACAGAGTTCTAGTGTGTTGCGCTAAATAAAGATGATTAGATGTCATGCACTTGGGCCTTAAATAATGTCTATTTCATCATATTTGAGAGAACTTTAAGCTATCTACTGAAACAACTGGTACAAGTTTAATGGCCAATGCCAGATGCTACAGATGCTACATCTTCTGTAGATATTTCTGTTTTATGTTTAGTGCACGTGACTTAGAATTATTGTACCATAAACATGTTTAAAACGAGCCTCCCCCCTCCAGCATTAGTGACATTAGGAAGGACTAGGCACAGTGTTCAGACCTATCCAGAACCACATAATTGTAAGGGATCCCACAAGCCCTAACTATATGCTGGGATTTAGAAACCAGCTTGTGTATCTAAAAGAGTTTCCCAGTGGTGTAGCAGAGTATCCATGAAATACCTGACATCAAGAGATGTCCTTAGCTTAGCAGGGCTGCTGATGGCTGCTACGTGAAGCTGGAGAGTCAGTTTGAAAGGCAAGGGACAACAGCAGTGAAAGACACCCAGCTGGGGGCATCCAGCTCTGCTTTCAAACTCTTCATTGTATTTGTCAGCTCAGTGTGAATCTCTGAATCCATTTTTCTTGCTTAGACCTGTGATATTTCTGCTGTTTGCCACTGGTTACCTGGAACACAAAGGTCCTTACACTTGGCACACCAAGAAGGCAGAAAGCTTTCCTTGCAGTGATCTAACAGACTCTTCTCAGGGAGCCCAGAAACATGGTTTTGTCACATTCTTTTTTTCCAGTCATTTCCATTGTGGTTACTGTCCTCTCCAACAACTACTGCTGACCTGGAATGGGCTGCAGGAGGACTCAAACCACTCTGCAGAGCAGTTTTGAGATGGTGAAAGTTTCAGAGATGAAGATCTGCAGTTTTGATGAGCTGCTGATGAACTGCAGGACCCAGCAATTGCAGCTCTATCCCAGACCCTGGAGGCGAGAAAGTCTGGTTAAAGGAATGCTTTCCGTTCCTGAAGGAGGATTGGGTTAAAGATTGTTTAGTGTAACCAGTACAGGAGAAAAGCAAATGATGCTTGGAAATGCAAAGAACAAAATTAAAAATATTCTTATTTTTATATATAGTGATATTTACATTTATAGTGATTCTATAGGGATAAAGTAAAAGAAAGAGAAAGGGATGAGAGCTATCTTGATCGTCCATCTGCAGTGTGATATGGCATGTTTATAGCTTGGACTTAACTAAGGTTTAGGGAGAGACAGACCCTAAATGGAACTTTGTCACATTCCAAGTCTTCCCAGACAAAATCAACAGCTAGAAACAGATTGTCAGCTAGAAGCATATTGTCAAAATTAGGCAGCAACTATGGCCTGGGTCACTGCTCGCTGTTTCAGACTGAATATGAAGAAAAAAAATGAATCCTTTTGCAGTAATTGGTTCTGCTACTGCACTTATCCCCAATTTTCTGAACTGTCAAGCCTCATTTCTTCTGTTATGTAGATTGACAGTCCTCTCCATAGTAATTCTCATTATAGTTTGAAGGACACCATGGCCTAGTTTTCCAGGGTAAGCACTGAACAGGAGAAACATAGCCTGCCATTACGTTGTGTGTGGTGTTCTGTAATGCTGATACTGATATTGGGTTCCTTCTCATACACTGGCAGTTTGCTAGACAGGACGATTGACAGAGCTGTAATTCATCAGCCACAGGATTGGGAGTAATAGACTTTGGCAAGGTGGAAAGTGTCCCAGTGCAGATGAATCAAGCTGAAAAAAATGGGGATTTCAAAAATCCAGCTGCCGTTTATGTATTTTGATGCAGCCACAGGATAGAAAGGGTTGCTGAAAAGAGAAGAGGAACTTCCACTAAACCATGTGGTGAAAGATGGGGTTTTCTCTGTGCATGTCAGTCCTCCTCTGAAATAATATTCTTCATAGAATTCTATTAATTCCTTATCAATTTGATAGGAAAAGGTTATGTTTCTACCATGCCTTTTGTTCTTTAATTAGATTTTTCTGTTATTGATGCTCTCATAATAAAGATTATGTTTGAATGGAATTATACACTTACATGACATTTAAGACTGCACAGTAACTGTGTGAAGTCATTGCATGCAAAAGTGCTATTAGCTGCATGTCAGCATCCAGTAAACTCTCTGCACTTTTAATCCTTTTTTAAGATCTTGAAGCTTATCTGATGTTGTGACATCTTATGGCATTTAAATGTCTCATCAGTAAGACTTTGTTCTTCTCCTCATATGCACAGCTCTCCTAGGACTGAAAGAACTCTAACATTGCAAACAAAGCATGGAAGATGACAAAATAGGATGGATTGCCAACTATTTATCAAGTAAATTTTTGTAGTGAGATGAGCTGCAAACACAAGCTGAAAGCTCAGACTTTTGCAGTGGTTTGAAACATGCTGAGGTGATCTGGAGTTGGAAGGATGCTTATGCTGAAAACAAAGTTAAATTCAAATTCAGCTGGAAGGCCTAAAGGGAAGAAACACTAGTCTGGTATCATAAAGATGTATTACCACATACTGGTGTTCCATTGTGAAACTGTTCTCAAAAGCTTCAAACTGCCAACTGGTTTCAGACACAACATGAGAGGTCTGTAAAATGAAACCTGACACGAGTGAAAATGGTTTAAGTGACTGAGAAATGGAGTGTGCTTATTTTATTAACTGTTTCCACTGCGGTGCTTCAAACTCTCATGTCACAGCAGTGGGCAGGCAGGCGACCAACTCACCCCTCCCCCCCCCCCCAGCACAGCAGCTGCCTCTGTATCCAACATACATGGAGTGGCCAAGCAGAGAGCAGAACAGGAGGGTGGCCAGGTCTTTCCCCCTTGGTAACGCAGAAAAGTGGGGATCAGGAGCTTTGCAAGTCATTGTTTTCTCACATGTGCAGATGCACCCCCCATCAACACAACAGGTTTTGGCTGAATGTTTCAGCAGCTCACACGTGTGTAGCCTGTCTTGCAGGGCCTTGTATGCCCTCAGGTAAGAATATGACCAACCACAACTGCATCCATCCTGCGCTGCGCCTTGGCCACGCGGCCAGACAGGGAGGACTCAGCAAATGAGGAGCTGTCAATAGAAAGTGCAATGAATCTGAGAGTCACAGCAATGGTTGCCTTCGTTATTTGTGTGCTTTCCTTGGGCTTGCTCTGCCAAGCAGGACGCTGGCACACAGTACTGATGAAGGAAGAGGACGCTGAGTCTTGCCAGAGCATTAGATAGAGAGGGCTGCCCTAACTAAAGGAGCTTCTATTATATAAATCAAAAAGGCACACCAGCACGATACAGGTAAGAGCAGATCTTGGGCATGAGTCTGGCGCATCTCACATGGATCAGAGGCATTTTGAGGTGAAATCCAGTATGTCCTCTTCCTAGTTTCAGTGTCTAAGTCAGCTCATGGCAGAGCTGCCTGTCTCCAGAGACCCGTATCAAATGTTCACACTGGGGATGGCTTTACTACTTGTTCTGGTACTGAGCCAGGAAAACTCTGAAATCAAATGGCTATGCTTTGAAAAGGGTGGCCAGCACCCTGCAAAGAAATACGATTTCATCTTTTTCCAAGTAGCATAAAATTTGTGCTTGCTGACCTCAGCTTCCAAATTGCTTCCCTCAGGAAGCAAACTGCACATAGAAGAGGAGTTGTTTAGTGCTTGTAATAGAGAAGAGAAATAATATCTCAGGGGTGTTTGGAGACTGAGCTTAGGCTGGCCTGGCCTGGAATATTTTGAGAGAGAATATATTTTTGTAGACCTCAAACCATACTGTGTTCTTGAGCCCAGCTGAACACACGACTAAGTGTCCATGGGACTGAGTATAGGTGTGTTGGCATCCTGGAATCTGGCAGGAAGGCTCTGTGTGGTTTATATGCAACATGTTACTTGGGGTACACCACAATCTATTTATGGCTACCCTGTGGCAGAGCTGTGGATTTTCTCCGTGAGGATACTTCAACGAAACTAAACCACTTCCATGCTCAAAGAGATCTCGTGCTGTTTAGAAGGGACTTAGCTCCAGGTGAGCAAGAGCTGGGTCAGATGGATGTTATCACTGCTGTTGGGAATGGCTATATGTAGACAAAAAAACTCAAAATAGAGCAGCAACACTAAAAATCAAGGTTTGTTGGGCTACACCTCTGGGACCCTGTCTTTGAAATTGCCAGTCATGATGCAAATAACCATCAGATGTCTTCCCAGAGGTACTTTACTCATATAAAACATCCTGATTTTAGCCACTGACGGCTATTTATATTCCAATTCCTCCACATATTTTGTGCGATTATTAGTCTGTGGTCCAGACTGAGGTTGTTTCTAACTTTATCTCAGTTGTTTCCCTGCCCCTATTTATAACACTCTTGCCTTCTTCCCTTAAAGTTGCCACACAGCTAAATTTTTAATCTCACCAGCTACTGTTTACTCCGCATCTCTGGAGAAAATGAAAGAAAAAAATCACAGCTCCATCTCCTCAACATGAGGGATGCCTCTGTGCATGCTGAAGTTGACCTCAGATCCATTTTACTGATAATTTCTGGCAAATACCCTTTCAATATGAGAAAAAGAGGTATTCAGAAATTTAGGTTGAAACACTTCAGATACTGTAGTCCGCCTAACACCACGTATAAGCACCAGTTCACCTACTGTCTCCTGTCTAGATTCTTCACCTGCAGCAGTTCTTTAAATCCACATCCCTTCCTAGGAACTGTGAAATGATGAAAATTACACGATTTTTGTAGGCTTTGTTTTTCAAAGGCTAATTTTTCTCATGGTAGAACTTGCACTTTATTTCTTGTTTGAGTTTGTCTGTCTGGAGCTTTCACTCATTCACCAGATAACAGATCACACTGTAATCAGAAATCTTTCCTGTAGTCCTATCAAGATGAAACATATATTATGTCTCAGATTGAAGTATTTTACTGAAGTGCATTGTCAGTGCCTCAAGTCATTCTTTTTCCTTCATTATTAATCCTCTTTGATCTCTCAACATAAATTCTGGTGTTGACACTATGAAAACGTTTTCAGGAATGACAGACACAATCCCTGCTAGTGATACATCACATGAGGTCCCATTGCTAGTCAAAGGCTTTTTCTTTCCTAAATGCGTTTAATGCCATCATATAGTCAAGAGATGCAAATCCATCTGTTCAAATGTTTCCACCTCACCTTTTTCACACTCCAGTTATATGTGTCCTCTGAATCAAATCTTTACTTATATATATGTTTTTAGATCAGAATAAAGAAACTGAAAGTACCCATCAGGCACTACCTGGCATTCAGCTAGAAATGCTTCTGCAGGGTGGTGTCTTCCCATTCAAAGTTAATTACACATTAATATCATTAAACCAATTTGAGATAGTTCAAATTATTTTAAATTGAAGATATGAGTCATTACATGGAGCACTTCTGTACAAAAATAACAAGTTGTAATTGCATCAAATAAGAAGTGAAGCTTACTTGTTATTTTGCTTAGTAAAATAATTTTCATTGAAATTCAGTAAGTCACCATCCTCTGTTTCCCCTCTCCCATGCTCCTCTGGCCCAACTGACCAGTGTGAATAGAGCACTATGCTTTTTTCTTTTTGCTTTTTCTTTTTTTCCTCAGGGTTGCATAGCTAATGCAGTTTCTGTCTTTACTTCTTTGTAATATTACAGGTCTTACAGCTTTTCTGTTCTGGGAAGTTTCTCAGCTTACCACGCTTAGTTAGGAACAAAGTCAAAGATTCAGAAAGTTTCTGAACAAGTCTCTTAATATTTCTACATGAAAATAGGGATCCAAATCCATCCTTTTTACTTAAAGGGTACCACTCCTTTAGTGATAAATGTTCGGTTGAAGCAATGTTGTACAACTTTGACACATCTGATTGACACAGTAAGAGCAGATGGCATCTTCAGTGAAACAGCAGTTCATTATGCTCAATAAACGAAGCACGGGTCAGGGCTTGGGTTTTGCTGCTTGACATCATGTGAGTGTTGATGCTCCCCAAGCAGGAAATATGAAACCTAACATTGACTCACTTTGGTGTCTACTTCAAACCCACAAAACATTATTCTTGCAGTCTCACACGTCTCAGGCTTGGCAAAGATCATCAATTTTTATGCAACTCTTTTGTTTTTGTTTTTTTTTTTAAAGTATGCTTTTTCCCTGAAGAAACAGGTAAAGTTTGTACTTGCACAGGACCATTATGCTGAGAAACCAGACACAGCCACCCCATTGCCCTGCCTGCTTCCCCTTACAGCACCTCTCTACTAGTTTAAGGATAGAGTCACGGTACTGAAACACTGTCCCTTGGAAGAACAGCAACAAGCAATCCTAAGCTATATTCTTTGCAAGTGTCCATAAAAAAAGGAGAAGCTTTTAAAGCTTATTTTTCAGATTTCAGGAAAGAAAAGAAAACCGGTTTTCAACAATCAAACCACAGCAGTTACCAGGACTATTTAATGAGTGGCAGGTTTCATTCAGACTAATGTGCACACCTTTTTTTTCCTTTCCCCCCCTCCCTGCTTCCTTTCTGGCACTGAAATATAGAGCCAGACTCTTTATGATAACTCTATTTTGCTAATTAATCTAATTAAGTGCTGTATGTAATCTTCAGTGTAGAGCAAGCTATTCAAGATTGTCATCATTAGGTTAAAGAGCTGACAATTGATGGAGATAATTTTTTCTTAACAGGCAGTAACCTTTTTGCAGGCAACCCTCTCCCCTAGGGGAGTTCTTCAATTAAATCAATAATGCTTCTGGAGAGAAAGAACTTTGCTTTTTATGAATCACGTAAACAGATTTTCAGCAACTTCTCACTGCTTTCCTCAAGAAGAAGAGCAGCAGCTGTTTATTAATACCTGCTGTGCTCAGCTTTGTCAAGCTTGCATTTAAGAATAGCAGCTACTGTCTAGCTATGGTGAAGGTTGAAAAGTAAGGATTTTGAAGGTGTCATGTGGGGTCTGGAGAAACCTTGGCAAAAGAAAACAGTTTCTGGATCGGGTAAATGTCAGGACTTGGAGTTGTTCCTAGGCAGGCTGAGGAAATGAGCTTTAAACTGCTGGCGTATTTGTTATTGTTTGGATACAAGGCCTGACAAGAAGATAAATGTAACTGGATGAAGAGGTGGGGGAAGCTCATCATGATGACTTTTGCCAGCCTGGAAGCTTTAATGAGCAGGACCTGTTGGAATATTTTGGGGTTTTTCGTTTTGTTTCATTTCGTGTCATTTTTTAACACCATTCCTAAATGCCATTATTTAGCTTTCAGTGGGCTCAGAAGCCTGGGAAGACTGAATCTGCCTATGTCCCTACTGGAGGCAGCCCCTCAGTCCTCAGTGGTGACCAGACACCGATGTCCCCGGTCTCAGCAAGCTCCTGGAAAGTTCAGTGGCAAGTGCATGCAGCCAGGGCAGAGCTGTGCCCATGGAATGGCCAAACCCACGTGTGTCTTCCTGATGGCTCTGGGGAGCTCTGTAAATGGAGGTTTCTGCGGCAGGCAGTGGCAGACTTGCTAGCACTCAATTTTGGTTAAGGTGCCCGGTTACCTTCTCTGAGAACAGGGTGTGTTAGCAGCTCACTGGGGCTGGGTCTCACCTCTTTTCCTTGGCTCAGCTCCTTCCCTCTGCTGGCTCACGGTGTCCTGAGGACACAGCCACAGAGACACCTCTGTCTCCCTCCCTGCACAGCCTCACTTCACTGGTAAAAAGCTGGTCTTTGTAAGCTCCTGGTTTTGTGTGAAATACCACCTTAGCAAAGACGGCTGCTTTCTGTCTCTTTTATTTCTCAGCCCTGATCTTTAACCACAGCAATCTGCAGGCTGGTGGGCACTGGAGCTGCGTTTGCTGCAGAGCCCATTCTCCTGGGTGGATGGGTGCCAGTCCTGTTGCACAAGGATCTGGCCAGTTTGGAGAAGTACAGGGGAAACAAAACTCACATGAAGTAACACGTGACAACAAAACCTTGGCTTCAACAAGAACCAAGCCTGAAATACCACAGCAGCCTTTGGTTTTGGTGCATTTTAAGCTTTTGTATGATGTTATGGATCACCTTTAGCTTGTTTTAGGCAGTTATCTATCATCTCCACTTAATATTGTTCATTAAAAGCTCCATCAATATGACGGCTGGTGCACCTATGAAAGGTCTCTGAGCACAAGCCACCAATACTGAAAAAGGAAAATTAAATAAAAGTCTAGGTCAGTACTAAACTGATGGTCAGGGATCCCACTGGTCAGGGAACCCACTGGTTGGGGAATATTTGGACAAAATGAACTTGGAGAAGTTTTCAATATGAATTCAGAAATTTTTGCATTTGAATCCTTTTGCCTGGATCTACTGAACTAATTTCTAGTAGGTACCTTTACTGAAAAGATTTGCCTTTTTATTTTTTTTCTCTGTCTGCAACTTTTAGCACTACAATAGGTAATATACATCTACAAAAACAGACTGTTGTTTCTTGTTCATTTGTTAAATGTGAATTTGATGCTGTTATGGATACTAAATGTATTCCATTCTCTGTACCATACAATTAGCATATTTTTTACTTAATTGGGTTTCTGTCCTCAGGTTCTTAGAGCTAGAAAGTTACTTTGTTCAATAAAAAAGAGAATTCCAGCTTTTATTAAAATGAGAAACAAGCTTTATAGGGGTTTTGAAGTTTTTACTCAAGTCCTTATTTTCACCATCTATGCAGTATTCAGCTAAATTTCTCCTACAGATGCACACAGGGGATTGCTCATAGAGAAAGTGTCCCAGCAAAGCTGATTGTGCCATCAAGAGAGGCAGTTGCACAATGTGAGTTTTATGCTATGGCCACAACCGAGAGCTTTCTGTTTGCATGAAAAAGAAAGTCTGCTCATAAAAATTAGGGGGGGAAAATCCACCCATTTATTTTTCTGCTGCTGTTGTGCGTTCAGTGTGGTTTTAGTGGCACAAGAACTATTGACAAGACTCAGAAATGATGTCGCAAAAAGGTTTTTCATGTAGCAAATGTAGTACCATTAGCCAAAAGAATGATACTGAAGCCTGAAATCTTTGGGACTGAAAAATGGGACTGCAAGTTGTGCACTGGTCATTATTTGTTCTGTGGGACATTTACACTAACTGTAACTGTAACTATGCTCAGCATACTTCCTTCAGAGGGATTCAATCATGTGCTGGTCAGAGCACAAGTGCTGCTGCAAGGCTATTTAAGTAGCTACTTGTCTGTGACAGATGCACCGAGGGAAAGGGGCTGCTTTGATCTTAGCCTGCGAGAGCAGAGTGGTGCACACACGAGACCTGAGCTCCCTTCCTGATGTTGTCATTCAGCACCTCAAATTACACACAGCAAATCGGCTTCCTAAACTCTGTACCTCAAAAGTGAAACAGATGGGCTATATCAGCTTCCTCCCACTGTTAAATAAGGATGAAGTGCATACTGGTGAAAACTCCCCCTTGGCAGACTGCTTTGAGAGCTACAGGTTCAAAGGAACACAAAAGGGTTAACTTTATAGAAGGGTGACTTTTTCCGTGTTCCGATTTTGGAGAGAGGGATGTTTATTTTTAATGATTTTCCATTTGGATTTTGTCTTAGTCTAGTTTCTGAGGGTGGATCTAAATTAATAGAATGTTCATTATGCTCACTGCACATAAGCATACAGACAATTTTGTCTTTAGGAGGAGGCAGCACATAAATGGCAGCACACCCTGGACATTTCTGCTGTTGTATTGGTGCTATAAAAGCAAAAATAACCTCCGCTTTTGCTGATGCTGTATGTGATTCAAGGGGAACTAGATGGACATTAATTTTTATAAAACGTTCTATGTAATACATAATTTGCCAGAAAATAACATTTCATACACAGTAAGCAACTAATATAAGCAAAAATTAAACTAGAGATCACAGATCTATGTTACATCGTGATCTCCAAATGAACAAAGGAGAAATGTAGATTTATACATTCATATATCTTGCTTAACACTGTTTACTTCCTCTAATGACTTCAGTTTACTCAGTCAATTTTCTTCAAGCACAGCTTATGGCTGGAGGATATTTTGGACTTACTCAGGCATCTCAGAATACTTTACAAATAAAACAGAGGCAACTGACCATAAAGCACATGATATTACCAGTAGTGTTATTAACATGTTCTCAGCAAAAATGATGGAGGAGAGAAGAGCCCACTCCCTCTTTGGGGAATGGGAGCTACATCTCAGGGAGAGCTAAGAAGGAAAGTGGGTTGTAAATATCTAGCCTGCATCTTCATTACATTGACACTGTTTCTCAGGACAGGACTGTGTTTTGGTAAAGTTACTGCAAGGCCAGCATGAGCCTTCTCTATATTCCCTTGACATCATGCAGGGATTAGATGCATGTTGTTTGTGAACACCTCATTTGCAGAGTGGTGTGCTAAGGGTGACCCAAAGAAGCTGCTTGCAGTGGAAACAGGATTGACTTCCTGTGCAGATAAATCTAGGACAAGGAATGGCTCTATTCAGTGTTGAACTGGCAAAGCAAAATAAGGAAAACAAAAAAAAGGCAAATGCAATACAGGAACGAAAGAGGGAACTTATTCAAAGCAAGAACTAAGATTGCTGGAATCTTGTCTGTTTTTAAAAATAAAATCTTTGTTAGAGTAAGGGGAAAGAGTGTATTTAGAGCCAGCAAAACAACCTGGCTTTTCTGGCTCTCTATATACAGATTTTGCCAGGTTCCAGCTAAAAACACCCAGTTTTTCTCCCCAGAAACAAACAACCTTGTTTGCTCCCAAAACTCAAAGAAAGCTTAATTCGCTTTAAGCTGCTAAAAAACCTTCCTGCATCTTGGGTTAGCATTGTGTGCCAGGCTTCAGCATGCTGAGAAATGAAAAAATGCTTTGTAATGGAAAAGCTAGTTCATTGCTCCCTACGTGGTGCCACAGTAATAAAGGAGAAATGTGCAAACCTTTCCCTCTTAAAGAGGCCAGAAGGAACAGGGTATTAATTTAACAAGTTCAGACTCAAGATCACTGTGATCAGAACTATGCTTTCTGATCATTTCCAGCCTCAGAGAATACTGATTTTCTTCAATATTTGGTAATTCAATGAACTGCATGATAGAAAGAGAAAGCTACATAAAGCTACACACTGTTCTGGAGTGGGAGGTTAATGAAGTTCATTTAACAGACCAGTGGTGCAAACCTGTTATCAGATGGCTTGTGCAGATCCCAGATGGCTTAAGGAAAGCTGAGAACTTAGAACAGGTACCTCACATCTTGTCATTGAATTAATAAAGCACCAAGATACAGCTCTCCTGCAGTAAGGTTAATGACTTTCCATAACTGTGTGTTTTCACTGAGAAGGAACACATTTTAGCACCGCACACCTCTAAGTCACATTTTTTTTGTCAAATAATTGAATTATTTTTCTCATGGCAGAACAGTACTGGAAAACCTCAGACCTTGTCCTCAATAGCTGTAGTACTTTGTGGATGAAGCAGGCATCACGATGAGCATGAAGCATTACTCTTCCTCCTTTGCTGCTCCTTGAGGAGACACATCTGGCTTCTGGAAGGGGAGACTAAGCAGCCCCCCACTGCATCACTGACTGTGATGGCTGCAGAGCAGAAAAAGCAGCAGGCTGGACAGGACAAGGTACTTCACCCTGGCTAGGCAGTACACAAGATGCAGAACTAGTTCAGTTTCCAGAAGTCTCTTTGTGTCTGTGACTCATCTGTAAGACTATCATATATCACTAATTCCCTGCCAGTTCAGTCTCTGTACCACCTAATATTTGTAGCACCAGCCTTCATACTTGAATATACCTGACATGTTTATACTATTGTTTGTTTGTAAAGCAAACTGTAGTAGTTTATTGTGCTGTTGGCCAGTTGGCCACACCATACAGATACACCAGCAACTCTTCTTGATAGTCTTGGATCCCCTCATAACAGCAGACCTGCAGTGTACCACTGTCACCAGTTGTCCTTTTTCATACAGCTTTCCCCATTCTCTTCTGCAGATCTGTAGGGAGTGTTTACATGATGTAGCTCTTCCAAGAGCTGAAAGGAAGGAAATTAAAAGTTTTGTGCCCTTCCAGGAACAAAATCCAAGGCAAGGTCTTGCGACAGTGGGTGTGGTTCTAGGTTTAGGCACATGACTGCTGTGAGACTGTGGAAAATTTCATGGGGTGTAGACTGTGTCGACTATATACATACACACACACACACATATATGTATATCTATATATATAATCTTCATCCCCAGGACTATGTTTACCATAAACACCTACAAAGCCCTGTTGACTGCACATTTGTCACCCAGCACCTAAATGCTTTGCTGATTCAGCTCCTTGAATGACTACATCTGCGTATGTGCTTCTTGATGAGATACATGCTGGGTAGGTGCCCCAGGCAACACCTTCAGGAGGGACACCTGAAGCTCCTTTGACCACCCAGCAAGAGCTCTCCTGCACGGCTCCATGTCCTGCACTCATGTGGACACACAGGGTGCGGCCCTCCCTGAAACTGGGAGCAGCAGTGGTGTGGAGGAGACTGGGTTGGGAAGGCAAGAGCCCTGTGACAACAGCTTTCTGCCCTTTCCGTGCATCTCCTTGCAGATTTTCTTGGCAGCCACTGGAGGACCGCGTGGCAGGCACTGACCCCATGGGCTGTGTCTCTGCAGTTTAAAAGCTTGCAGGATGCCTCTCTTCCTCCACACTCATCCCAGCAGACAATGGCCACAACTTGCCTCTGGCCAGAATAAGGCCCCATGTCTGCATCTCCCTGGGGACCTGAGAGACAGTACAGGTGTGCAGGCACTAGAGCGAGAAGAAGGTTGCTGGTGACCAGGCCCTTCTTCAGGGCATCAAACAGCAAGACCTGATTTCAAGAAACATTCCATCTGAGCCCAACCCAAGAGCAAGGCACATGTGGGGGTCTCAGTAGCACACTTTGAGGGCACTAGACCAGCAGCACCTGGGTATGAGCGCAGCCTGTGGCACAGCCAGCGGGGACAGGGCTGATGATACAGGTACATACAAATATAGGTAACAGTAGCATTAACTTTAATAATATTGCTTTCACAGGCCAAAACACAGCATTTTAGTTAAGACGTTGCATTTCACTTGCATCTGGTGTTTACACAAGTCAGTGATTCAATGCCAGACAAATCATGCATAATCTGTTTGGTAAAGTACTGCTGAAATAGCTGCCCGAAGCATTTCCTCTCTATCTTCTCACCAGAGGCAATGGCTGGTTCTGTGGGCAATAAAAAGCCAATGACAGTTTCAGCTTAGTCAGTTCATTCACCCTTTCAGGAAAAATGCCCAGAAACCAGCAACAATTTTATGTGTCTCCAAAGCTGGATGACTCAGTGAAATCATGTCTTCAAGGTGGCTCTCTAATCAGCTCTCTTTTATATGTATCAAGAATGATACCATATGGCATCTATTAAAGAGGAGATTTAAAGCTATGAAAGTTAGTTTTAATCTTGTAGAAGAATATAAAAGGATGCCTCAGCAAAGCTTTATGAAGGTCACTCAAAGGACTTCTACCAACATTGCTTAGATAAGAGTTAACTGAGTTATTCATTCATTCATTTTATAGTCTCCATTTGCCTGAAATTCCCTGTCAAAAATACCTTGATCTTTCCTCTTTTCTCGGTGCCTCATGGTAGAGCAAAATCTGTAATTTGTGGTTTTGGGGTAGAGGGGAAGAGGCTACGTTACAAAAGCAGCTTCAGATGGCACTTCTAGGTATCCTTTTTTTTCCTTTTTAAGAAGTGTATTCCATGAAGACCCAGTCAGGTTGACTTTGTGCAGTCCTGCACTTATGAAAATTAAAATGTGGATATCAGAAAGAGGGGAAGAAACAAAATCCTCCTGGAAGTGAGGTCCTGTTTGAAGGCAAAACTATTTCTGTGCCAATATAGAAATGTAACTTAGCATTCTTTGCTGAGATACTTAGAGTTTGCTCAGACTCTTATTTAGGTGCTGCTTTGAAGCAAACGAAGTTATGCTGCTGTGGACAAGGTTGGTGAACGGGGATTAATCTAGTCAATCATGTAGGAAGACGACTAAAATGAAACTGCTTTATGCCTTCGATGATAATTCGTGAGTAGAATGCAAGTATTTTTCTATACTGTTCATCAGAGGCAGTACATTATGCATACATATCATTCCAGCCAGCAAGGGAAGCACTAGTCACTTGTTTCAAATTTGCTTTCTCACAGGTTGCAGGCACACTTGCTAAACTTTACTATTTACATTATGAAAGATTGGAGAGATATTTTGCAAATAAAAAGAATACATAAAATCCTGAAAAGAAACTCAAACAGACAAGTAGGCTGGATAAACCCTTACACAAAACATGACAAACTCCTCACATCTGTGCCTGTGGCAGGTAGTGGATTCATGGATCTACCTGGGTTTTCTTTTCAAAACCCTGAAGTCTCATGAACTTGAGAAATTCAGCATGGGGACAGCTTGAAAAGTCGGGTCACAAAAGTGTACAGGAGGATCTTACTTCCAGCTGAGGGCAATCCTTTGCACAGATATGATTCCAATTCTTCTAAGAGAGCAGGACTGGAGTCTATAGGGGGTTGTGATAAAGGACTGTCATAGAAGGATGAAATTAAGGACATTCCCAGGCAATCTGAAGACAACCGAGTATTAGCCATTCTCATATGTATAATAACTTTCAAACCTGCATACTTGTTTATGCCATACAAGGCTGATCAAGACGTCTGGATAATTTAGTGTTAACAATATTTGCTGTCAGAGAACAGAGGGATAAAACGTGGCTTATGAAAAATGCTTGGTGCATAGTGTAACATTTTCAAAAATGACAATGATTACTTTCACCAGAGCCAGAGAGCAGGTCTAGTGCAGCTCTTCAGCTAGCTCAGACATCTATGAGGTAAGCTGCCACCCTGCTTACTGCATTCCTGTGCAGGACACACAATGCGCTGCTGTGGGTCCTGAACGGCACAGCCAAAGACATCGTTTAAATTACCCCATGTTACTGCACATCTGCATTGCACTAGGAGTGTGAAGGTGACTGCTTGCTGTTGCTCAGCTGCCACTCTCAAGGATATTCCTGTGAGAGAGGAGAAGCTTGTCCTGGTGCAACACCTTGTTAACATCAGCCCACTGCTTCCAGCCATGGACCTCATCATGGTGCAAGACGGGAAGGTGACTGCACTACACTGTGTTGTCCATATGCATCCACACCCCACACCTTAAATGGAAGCTAAAGAAGCAAAGCTTTCTTTTGTGGACAAGCAACTCAGGCAGGGCAAAAAGGAAAGCTAAAGCAACCGTGAGTTTATCATGAATAATCTCCCACAGTTCAATGTGGAAAGACTTCTGTGCAGAGAATAAAAGGCATTTAAAAAAAAAAAAAGTGATCTAGCTGGTCATGGCAGCAATTGTTGGAATTGAATGAAGGAGAGGGATTCAATGTCTTTGCTTTCCTCACAGGTGCCACAAAGGGCTGGGAGCAGTCCAGGACCTACAGCTTCTGCCTAGCAGGTCATCAGAACTGAGTTGTTCCCCTTCAGGGCAAAGATCAGTATCAGCCCTTGGCCAGTGGACTGAGAAGGGCAACGTTTGGTGGAGAGAAGGGAAAGAAGAGGTTTACATTTTTCTGTCCCCTCTCTGCTGAAAGGCGAAGTACCAGCCATGCTGGTAGATCCTTGCTTCTTTGTTGTAGGCATGACTTTGGGATTCATCCCAGACTCTCTAGAGATGCAGATGATGGGAGCCACAGTGCAGTAACTCTCGTTAACATTACCACTGTATCTTGCTATGTATGAGATTCCAGCATCAAAATGAAATATCTTGAAGGGGCACATCTTGCAGTTTTCTGCAAGAGCAGCAGCTCTGTTCGGAAGCATCAACAAGCAGCAGATAAAAACCCTTTAAAGGATCATGGTAAAACAATAGCAGAGTAAAAGAACAGGGAAAGAAAAAGTCTCTCCAGCTTTATGTTTACCTGCCCCCGACTGCCTTCATCATGTTAATTTTGTATTTTACACATGTTAGATCAACAGGGAGCACAGATGGCTGAACTCGTGTGAGATTGCAGCCACCCACCAGGGCACCAGCAGCACCTCTGTCATTTCCCTGTAATGTGGGGAGGGGGGCTCCTGCAGCACAGCCAGGAGTAGGTCACTGAAGGTTAACAAGGGCAGTCAGCACATCATTATCACTCCCTGTTAGTCTCAGCCTCTCAGAAACCAATTAGAGCGACAAAATAAGGAGGAGCTGTGAGAAGGTCATAGTGGGCTGCACCTCCCGTGCTATAGGAGGGGAGGGCCACCTTCCTGGAGGTCCCCTGCTTCAATTCACAGGGGTATGTTAGAGGCAACTCCATCTATTTGAGGAGAACTATCAGTATTTGAACATTTTAGGTAGCTAAATTAATTTTCTTTAAGCATTTAACAGCTCTAAATACGAATTCAGAGAGATCAAATTTTTCTTCTTTTTCAATCTAGTGGCCATAGGCACATCTGTCAGATGGATTGTTTTCACACATCTTTCCCCGTTTCTTAATCAATCTACATTACTCTGGGTTTGCAGTAAAAAGGACACTTTAAGATGATTAATAGTCCTCTTGAGACTACAGCTCCGGAATGCAGGTCTCATTTGCAACAAAGATGACAAGAGCTCAATTAGCAATCTCTTCGCACATGGGTAAGCAATGAAGACATGACTTTCTCCGTATCAAGTTAAAGCAGCAGAAGAATTCCCAAGGTAGAGCACTTGCAAGGCAAAGTTTGCAAGAGTTATGCTTGCAATCAACTAACTGCTTCATCTCAGTGCTGTCAATGCATAAAATAGCTCGGGCTAATGCACAGTCAGGAAACTGGTCGCAGCTCAAAAAGGTCACAAGTCGGAATTCTGAATGATAGCAGAGCAAAACAAACTACCGGAGAACAAAAAGTTCGCTTTTTAGGTGGGAGGCAGAGTGATGTTACAAAAATAAAGCATAAAACAAAGGGATTCAACTTATTCTGAGAGACTCGAAAGTCAGAAAAATACCGGTCCTGATGTCACTTCTGCACTGTCGTTACTAATCACTGTCCTCCACATAGTTTTTTTCCCTTCCACTGGTTACACATAAAAATTTCTGAACAGCAGCAGCTAAAAAAAAAAATATATATGTATATCTATCTATCTATCTATCTATCTATCTATCTATCTATCTATCTATCTATCTATCTATCTATCTATCTATCTATCTATCTATCTTCTAGCACTGCATCTCTGATATGCTTTGGCACCTTTCTGGTATACTCCAGATTCCTAACTTCCTCCAGTGAATGCTGCCATGATGTGTAACATTCTTTCTGTGAGGGTGTTGCAGAAGACTTATTGGTTGGGTCACCATGATGGCTGTGAAGTCTGAATATCTATTACCCCTTTATGTAGACCCCAGCAATCCTCACCACACATGGACCAGCCACAGAGACAGATGCACTGCAAATTTACATAGGTGCAACCTAAGAACGGACTTGGTCACCACTAGCACTGGGGAGGTAGAAAGCCCAATATTTCATGTTCTTCTGCAAGCAGGCGTGACCTCTGTCTCTGTGTGCCCTGCTGTGGCACAGCTAACGCCTCCTGTTGGAGAAAGCTGGCCTCCTTGGAGCAGAAGTATGCAGCTGGCAAAGCCCATCTACTGCTGCAGCCACTCAGACTTCTCAAGGTAATGTGTGGCTGGCCACAGGGACTGTCCAAGTATGTCCTAGCTCTATTAGGCACCTCCTCCTTTTCTCAAAAATAGATCTGTCTTGATACCAGATCCTAGTACAAGTTGTCACCATCCTTGGCTGTTTATAGCTATTTTCCACTAGAACAAAGCTATACACAGAAAGTCAGAAATTGTTTATTGAATAAATAATTGAATTAAGATCATGTTTTCCTATGTGGCTCGACAATTTTATCAGCTCTCCCTGTAATATTGCAGGGGCAGGAAAACAAATGATAGGATGACTTTGAGTCATTCGTTTGATGTTTAGAAGAAGATATTGTGGCTGCAGAATGCCCTAAGCCCCAAAAGACTGAGTATCATGCACGCCTGGATTCTAGTTTGTCAGTGCATTTCTTACACTTGAATTTTGCCTTATTTAGCTATTTGGAGGTGCTTACCTCCAAATGCCAATCATATAGGTAAAATATGCAGTGAAGGCATCTCTGAGAAGAAAACTAGTGTGAAGTCCATAACCCCACCATCTGCATGCACCAGACTCTAGGGCTCCTGCTGCTCAGCTTCTGCCAGAACTGCTGCCTCTCCTGTGTTGCATACAGAGGATATTTTCCTCGTGAAAATTCCATGAGTTTTAGTACAGAATTCATAGAAGTAATATGCAGACTCTAGAGTAATATATCACAGATCTGACGTACCACCAATGTGTTCCTCCCTGTATAAGATACTCAAAAGATTTCTAAAGTCTACTCAACCCACCCAAAAGATCCACAAATCTCTGAATCGGGCAGTAACTTCTTCAGTAGGCAGAGTTCAAACCATATCTACAGACAAGGGATCACTCTTCTGTGATATTCAGTATTCCACAAAGGGATCCATTGACTCCACACAAAGGTAGGCACCTTGATAATAACACTGGAACAAAACCACTGCTGCCTTCACACATCATCCTTTAAAATCACCTTTCAGAGTGACACAGCAACAACCATAATCTGTAAAGTCATCGCCAGAAACTTCACAGCCCTCCGTATCACTGTGGTGAATACAAATTCTTGTGTCACATTGTATTCTTAACACTGAATACAAGAGATTCAAAAGTTGTGCATTCAGGACTTCCTGTAAAAGTTGTTCCCTTATATTAGAAGCAATCACTTATCTGCAGGAATGTGCTGCTGAGTGAGTCTGCCAGTCATTTCTGTAAAAGACAATTCTGCTCAAAGGGATTTTTCTTTTCCCTTGAGAAAGCTCTAAAAGAACATGTTCTTCTGCACAGAACAATGAAAAAACCCACAAACCCTTGAGCAGAGTATTCCTGCCTGTTTTTCTTGCTGCTTGCTGGTTTTCTACATTTTCTGTAGCGAGCTGGAGCATGGTCTTGTAAAGCTGAACAATGTTAACTCACCCCAATTTTACCACCTGAACAACGACTGACTTTGGCAATGTAGCTACTGTACAATGAGACTCTGTTGAGTATACTACATGGCATCTGGCCTTTGCTGTACTGTGTATTTGAAAGAAGAATGATTAAAACTCCACTATGAGAATAAAAACTCCACAGCATCCCCCTAGAGTACAGCTTTGTGGGGAGTGGGATAATCTGGCTTGTATTGCCTGGCCATTCAATAAGATTTTATTGGGATAAGACAACAGAAACTAACAGAGAAACAGCTGGTTCATGGTGGTTTTTTTTTTTTTAACTGTGGGTCAACAAAAGAATTGAGATTTCAGGAAATTTAGGTGAACGCTTTTTACCACTGCAAAAACATCCATCCCTCTTGTCCTCTCTATCTCTTAAACAACCTAAAAATATCTTGGCAAGTACAGTTGTACAGCAACGTGACATTTTTACTGTCAGCTCCTTTCCACTGATTACTCTTCCCTGTAGCAGCCCTATTTCAGAATAACTTCCCGTGGCTCCCACTCTGTGCCGAGGGCCTGCTTTGCTTTAAAGGCTGTATGCAGTAAAGCAGGATCAGTTTGCCACAGCGCTGCCTCCAGTCACTCCTGTTACCCTATTTTCACCAAGATGTATAAGGCTGAAATGAAACACACCCTTTTCCAAGTTGTGTGGGTGCCTGCTGTGAAGATACAGTGATGTCAGGGCTGAATAATTAAGTGATAATGTAATAACTGCGAGTTTGTGCTCCATTAAGTGAGCTCCTGCTGACTGCTTAATGAGCAAACAAACACTCAAACCCCATTAATATTATTCCTGTTACATTAAGTGTAAAAAAGAAGACTCAAGTCCTTAGCAGTAACCCCTTGGGAGGCTTTTTCTGAAAATGCAGACCAAGATAGAAATCATGAACTATCCCATTGGTGCATTTTTAAAAAGACCCAGAAGTTTTTTTTCTTTTTGAAAGATGAAGAATTCGGCAACAATACTGATAGGTTTGCAGTTTCCTCTGTGCAACATCTGAATTGTTTGTGGCAAAAAAAACCCTCGACAGGTCTCCTCTTCCTGTACCAATGCTGCAATGAGTGTATCACAAAGGATGTGGAAAATGCAGTTCCTTGGCTTGTGTGCGTTAGTAATTTGAAAACAGTCTAGATGAAATATCCTTATTTGTCAATATAGCACACAAGATTTACAAAAAAGTCTAAAAAATCCAGTGCTATTGATGTTGCTGCAAGAAGAAAGTCCAGAGCCAAAGTTTCCCATCCCTGTGTCTCCTGCCAGGGCAGTGAGTGAGTGTAGCATCTTTTAGGGGAGAGTCAGATGAGATATGGCCACTGTAAGGAGGCCTATAGCCAACAGAAGCCTCAGGCAGCCAGAACCTTAAGTCATATACAGCTTTTAAATTAAGCTTGCCACTTTGAAAATAAAACCATTACGGTTCAGAGGTTAATATGAGATTTAGGCTTCACAGGATTGGTGACTGTCTCAATACAACAAAGCAAGCAATAGAGTTTTTGCTTGCACCATTATCTTGCATATGATCTGTGGAAAGACAGTAAAGCCTAGATTCCATTATTTTCCCCAGATGGTATTAAGGAAAAAACCGGATGTAAAATTTACAGCTCAGTGCCCTAATTTCTGGAGGTCTGCTAGTTGAAATGGAGCTTTTAACAAAATATTTATATGCTCTTCTAAGTTTTCTCATGAAAGAAGCAGCATTATTTGCATTGTTACTGGTTCTATTTGAGAATCCTGGTTACACATAAACTATTCAATGTACAGAATTTATAATCAAAACACAAAGATCTGTATTTACTTAAGAAAACCTTCCTAGAGAAACATATATTCTTGCCAAGTACCACAGATATGGTATGCTATTAAGGAACTGAAACTTTGTACACAAATAATGTGAACTACCTGCTATTTCAGCTCAAAATAACCTGTAGCACCCATCTGGGTGTACCCTTGTTTACTCCAGCCAACACGCTGAGCCTTAAGGAAATACAGTAACATGCAAGAATGACATCTCCCCAGTTCCTGAGGGACTTACTTTTCAGTATGTCATCAAGGACACTGTTACCAGGTGATTTTTTCCTCCACTAGAAGTACCCAGATCTATGTTATTTATCATATCAACTGAAAGGCAAGGACTTCATACCCTCAGGAATTACATTGGGCGTTTTGTAAGAAATACAATAATATCCACAATGAAAAAGTATTATAACAGAATTGGGAAAATAGCATGTCAATTTTCATTCCATTTCTATAGTTTGTACCTCCAAAAAAGATAGCCAGGGGTGAGGTAAATTCCATCTCTGCTCTTTAGGGAGTGCTTTCTCATGATGCTCTTGAACACAGCTCTCTTCTCCAGGAACAACTTTAGCAATACTGGTGAGATCCCTGTCTATCGTAAAGGGAGTCCTCCCATTCCTCCCACTCCCCCAAAGAAGTTTGAATCAGTCCCAACAGAGGAATATTTGTACCCTGTGCTGAGTTCTGTCTTTTGCCGTGAAGAGATAGATAAGGTGTAGGTTGGGAGGCCTATTGGGAATCTCACTATCCAAGACGTCCAGACATGGAGGAACAGGCGGCTGTTTTGACATAGGTGAAGACCATTGTAAAAGACCAGTTTGGCAATGTCAGGCATCTGGCAGTAAGTTTCTTCCATCTCAAAAACTTACTGTATCAAAGGCACAGTGAGTGATTTGCTTTGTAAAGCAAGTTAATAGCTAAAGGAACAGTCCTCTATGTGATTATGATGACTGTCAAATACCACCATGCTAATATCTTATTTAAGGCCAGATAAACATAGGCTAGTTACCTGTTTTTTTTAATTAAGCTGTTCATTGCATACAAAGGGAACAAGTTAAAATATAGCAACTGCTAAAATGTTTCAAACTAACTGGGAGAATGTTGGGTTTTGATCTTGGGTAGGTCATCCTTGTCCAAAACCCCTTCATCCTTGCATAAAGGCTTACTTATGCTCCACCAAAATACTAGGTCCTCTGTTAATGTTAGAGTTCCCCAGACTAAAGAAGATTATTTAAAGTCATCCCATATGTAAGAGTTCACTGGTATTCTTTCTCAGAGTTTCTAAAAGGAGAAGTCTTGGTTTCCAGATTCAAACATCAAAGCATACCATATTTGTTCTGCACAGACTTCTACAACTTCTTTTTCTTTTTTCTTTCCCCCCGCCCCGGAAACTTCCTCTCCTACAAAGTAAATGAATTAATGATTTCAAATACAGTTCAGCAATTTTATGTAACATTAATAAACACACTGAAATAACAAACCACACATACACACAGAATTACTTCTTCTTCCTTACAGAATAGGTTGAATTGCAAAGATTCAGAAACATACTTTGTGAAAGTCTCTGGGGAAAAGAACCTGCTCTAAATTTTTTCATTCTCTCATGCTGCAGAGAGATTGCACTACATGATATTGGCTAAATTGGCACGTAACAGTGCAGAGGCTGACATATCCAACACCCCTTTTTGTCTGTGCTAGATTTATTCCTTAATGAAAGCATAAAGCTGATCCAGCATTTATTGTTGAAAACCACAGAGGTAAGATAGAGCATGAATTTCTTTTCCAGTCATTGGCAAAGAATAGGCACTGTCTGTATTTTCAGCATTAGTATACATAGGGAAGCGATAATTCAGGACAAGTCATGCATCTATCAGTCAATATTTCCATGCCCTGAGAGTTATTGTAGTCACAGAATGATTTGTCAGGGCAGAAACTTTATTTAAATGTAGCAGACAGTCTGATCCAATTACTTCAGTTGCATGTACCTATTTGATCCAGGCTATTCTTCAAACATGGCCTTAATTTTGAATTCTGTAGAAAATCAAAGCAGAGATTAGCCAGTATGCTCTCAGAATCCAGGCCATTGCAGCTTTTTCTTTGAGGCATTTATGCAAACAAGTATGTGATATTAATGATACATCTATAGTACCTGTAAACTTACCTCTGTAGCCAACAATTTTATTTTCTTTCCCAAATTTATAGTCCTCAAATGCTTCGTTCAATAAACACACTCCAACTATCAATCTGAAGTAGAGTTTCCTCATTACCTCAGCAGCAGAGGATATAATTTTTAATATATTCACTATGCAATAAATATTAGGAAAGAGCTATAATTATACTCTCCAGAGCTTGGAAAATGGCACACAGAACAGATCAGACAAGACCTTCAAAGCTGCCAGGAGTATTTTCAGAAGTAGCAAAGCACTTCAGCTATTAAATCCAAATATGCACTTCCATGGTATTTAGGCACCTAATCCATTCAGATGTCAACTTTGTCTGGTCCCACATCAGCGGGAGCTTTGTAGAGTGTATTATCCTACCCACAAGCCCACTCTACCCTTGCAGATTACATGGGGTTACAAACAAACCAAAATCCAACCAGCTTCTGCTCCTGCTTGGTGCAGCTCTGCCCACTGGCTGTGCGTTCAGACTTCTGGCTTGATGATGAGTTGTCACATCAGTCTTCAACAGCAAAGCAGAAATATTTGTCTCCTTGATTCTCTGTATGACACTTGTGTAGCTGATGGACCTTGATGCAGCTGGGATGGGAGCACAAGGAGTTCCCTGTTTCTATAATGACCACAGGGACTATATGAGAGCAGAGATGGCAATATTTGTTCTTGGAGAATCTCAGACTCCTTAGTCACAGGTCATCAAACAAAAAAACCCAGCATGGGTAATGTCCAAAGAGGGACAGAAAAGGTAGTGCTGTGCCTTGCACTGAGGCAATTAAATGAGAAGTGCTTGGCAGCTTCCATTTGTTATGAACTGAATCCCTCTTTTAGTCCCCATTTCTTGCACTGTTCCTACCAAGAGTTATGCGAAAGTCTGAGCTCAGTGTAGGCTTTACTCTTGTTTTTAATGGTGTCTGTGAATTTGCTGCACATAAAGTTGCATCTGGCAAAGCACAGATGCTCCAAGAGAATTTCTGACTTTATACAATTGATTGTTAATCCTGAAGCAATGCTGGGTAACCTATCCTTGTCTCCATTCCTAAGTGCCCTATTCACTGGAGAAATTAAATTCAGGTGCTATCAGATCCATACTAGTGAATTACTTCTGAAGGACAGTGCTACAAGGCTGCTATTTCATAAACACTTCATTAAACCCTAATGTGACTAATGTACTTGTTATTTATGTGTACTTAAATTTATTCTTTGAGCTGTTTGTAAATCTGTTTTGAGGCAACTAGAGTCAACAGCTTCAAATTCAAATTGCTCTCACCCTCCCCTCGTTTTCATCACGGTACAGTTAGTTTCTTTTACCCTCCCACACCTTTACTTCGAAAAACTTATCTTCAATCTTTAGTTGAGAAGGTAGGTCACAAGATCACAAGACTATATATATATATATATAACATTTTTTGGAAAAAGAAGTATTTTTTATGAATATGTGTTCTAGTTGCCAAATATTCCTAAAATTATCATCCTAATAAATATTACAGAAGCATTTTCAGCAAAATCTCTTAGTCACTTTCATTAAGCTATATGAAAAGTAAAATAAGGGAATTCAGGAAAACTCCGTATGCAGCAGTAATTATGGTGCTAAAACATGGACTCCATAGCAAAAGTCTAACCAGGTGTTAGCTTCTTGTTTAGGAAAATCTGTTCAAATGCAAAAGTCAGCAGTGGCAGTGAGCTTATGCTTTTCCTTTCCCCTCTCCCCAGTCCTGTATCTTGAGATCTATTTCTAATGCTGATTCGGGTCAGCACAGATTCATTTTGCCATGGGGCACTTGCATTCCACAGGGCAGTGCCTGGTATAGAGGACCTTTGGTAACAGAGTTCTTCATGCTCTGCTTACTGAAGAGCCTGGGTGGGTCACTGAGAAACTTGGCAGCTGTGCTCCCCGGCTTGTTGCTGACATGGGCTGTGGCAAAGGCTGGGTTCCAGGGTGTGCATGGGATGGGTGAGAGCCATGGCTCTACCTGCTCAGATGCAGACTTCTCCCACCATCACTGGTGGTACCACCTGCCCCTTCTGGAGCACAGCTTGGTGGCATGTTGGTGACCTGTAACCAGCACCCGTGGCCCAGAGCAGCACTGGAGAGGCAGTGTACCCATCCCCAGAAGGAGGGTTTGTGCACATCTAAAAGAAAGAAAATAATCCCTAACACATCCCTGACTCTGAAAGAGTGAAGAAAGCCAACACCCCACACCCCGCTGTTGAGCTCAAGTCTGAAGAACAACTCTGTGAAGATTTTCAGCAATATGCTAATTGCAACCAAAAGGAAAACTTTTATCCCCTGATGTAGCCGGACTGGAGGATATGTGGATGCATGAAAACTAGACTGCACCCACCTGTGTGAGGCTCAGTGCCCAAAAGCCTTTGCAAACTTGCCATGACCTCCACAGTTGCCTCAGAGCAATGATAGGTGATGTTGAGGGCCCAGGGAGCAGAGCATGGGGAGGATGTCTGGCATGAAGCACACCACAGGGTGGATGCCAAATGCACCATGGATCCCCCAGAATCAATGCAGCTTCTGAAAAAATGGGTAAGGGCCAGGTGCATGCTGTGTGTATGCTGCTAGTGCTCAGTACTGGGTTGCTGGCAAGTGTCCCATCCTCGGTCGAGTGTGGAGGCACCTGCTGGCCTGTGATTACTCTTCTAGACTTTCTCTGAACTGAGACCATGACTTCCAAGAAGCATCAGCCGCTGCCACCCCTCGCTGGGTTTTGCTATGTGATTCAGTGCCATTAGCAGCTGTGGCAGGAACTGACAGGGAGGATCTCTGGTAAACTGCTCGCAGCACAGGTGTAAAAATGCTTTTAATGCAGATGTTTGATGCACAACCAACCAAATCCGTGAGTCAGAGTGTGATCAATGCCTTCAAAGTGTCTTTGAAGACCATGGGGTACTTTGTCTGCAGTGAGAATTTCTGGTGACCCTGGATAGGACAATCACTTTTTATGGGTGTCTGAAATCAAAAAGGCATACTTGCCATCAGCAGAGATGAGCAAGTTCTGCCACAGAACTATTTTGGTGGAACCAGAGGGGAGAAGAAGCTTTCCCCAGCACCCAGGTTTCCCAAGGTGCTGGCGCAGCAATGTAGCTGATAAGCAAAATGCTCTCAAAAACCGTAATCCTCTGTCATTCTCCCTAAAACTCTCAAATTTTAACAGGTCCTCTTATAAAAAAAATAAAATTAAGAAAAAAAATTCCCTTAGTGCCTATGTTTCTGGAGACCATTTGCATTACCTTGACTTTCTGGCTTGCAGTGCCACCCCAAGCCCAGCAAGGAATCACTGATGCACATGGTTATCTAGGCCAGCAGATGTTGAATGGAAAAGAAACATATCTTGATCTGAATAGGCTGCTGTGGCTGTGGGCATCAGTAGAAGTGTACTGATAGACACTCAGCATGGTCTGATCCAAGCAGGCTGGGTGTCTGCATTGAACAGACAAGTCTGAACTGCAGGCTCTGAAAATGGGGATTTAACTCTCCCTGTGGTGGCTCTGCATGTGTGATCAGGTTAGAGAGGACATCTCCCCGCACACTGCTATAACCTTGGGTTAACCTAATGTTCCTTCATTCCAAACATGGTGAATGCCAATCACACAGCTAAAGGTTTCGATATTGATACAGCACCCCAGTCTGCCATGCAGACAGATGGCTGGGCATGTACAAAGCCAGCTTTGTTTGGCTCAGTGTGTGAACTGTCCCTGACTGTCCTGCTCACTGGCCCTCATAGAGGAGTGAGGTTTTCAGGTCAGAAACCTTTTACATTCAGCAGCCAGCACCATAAAATACCAGTCCTGGCTGTGAGTGTAAGCTGCAAAGCCCCACTTTCAATTTTAAGTATGTCTCAGTTTCAAACTTGCCTGGCTCTGTGCCCAAGGAACATCCTGTAGCATGGGCTCACCTGCCTGATATAGATTATATTTCTTACTAGAGATAAGCTCCCCTCCATCCAAAAATCAGCGATTTGATGAAGGAACTTTAAAATGTCACGAATTGAAATATCTTAATTAATTGGATGAGTTTTGTATGTATTTTTTATACTTTCTCTAAAGGATTGCATAAAATTTCTGAATGAAATAATTTTGAACCAGGTGGTTCAACTCTTACAGAATATCAAAACAATATACTTGAAACTTTTGCAGTTTCTTTCTAAAGGAAGAAGGTGGTGTTTCACAGTTGTTGAACTCACCTGTCTCCTACCTGATGCTCCTATTTGGCCTCACCAGCCTTTTTTCACCTGATACTGGAGTTTGTATTTTTATCACCAGCACCCAGTGCCTGTATTTATCTTGATCATGTCAGCATCCACAGTGTGCATTGACAGGAAAGGCTTGCAAAATCAGAGAATTTTGGACTGCTTCCCTGTGCTTACAAGGTTTTTGCTGTGCATTTTATAAACCTGTGGACAGTTAGACTCATGTTTTCTGATTGTGAAGGTAAAGGATATGTTATTCTCAAAAAATGGTACATCGCTCTCTCATGCAGATTTCTTCCTATGAATACTTACCCTTCACAAAAGTCCACACTCCTCAACAGCCTGTGACCTTTGCCATGCTGGTGGCTTTGCAAGGTCAGGGAACCAATGAGTGTTTCTGACAAGGTGGGACTTGCTCATTTGGGTCAGGCTGTGATTTGCATTGTACCTTCATATCCTTTGGTGTGGTTTTCCCCAAAAGACTTGTAACTGGACCTCTTATAAATCCCACCCTGGGGAAGGCAAAGATGGGGAGATGAGATGGTTCTGCACGTTGTGCACGCACCAGGAATACAGGGGATGATAAGAAGGGAAAGTAAGCTCTTGACATATCTATAGAAGCAGCACAAAAAGGTATTTACAGAGAATGAAAGATTTTAGAAAACAATAGGCAATTTTATATGTGAAAGCATGTACTGGTTTTCTTTCTTTAGAAAAAAAATCTGCAGAAACTATATTCATCATATAATTTTCTCCACTAAGGCCAAATGCACCTTAATAAGCACTAACAAAACACACAGTCCTGTGCTCACACAGATGAAAAATTGTAGACAGTTTTTCTCTCTCCAACATATCTTTTTAGACATTAGTTTTCTACTCAGTGCAAGCTACCAAACATAGTAATCTCATCAAGCAAAAAACAGATTACAAGAATTTTAAAGATGCTATTTCTCTCTCTTTTCTTTTGCTTACTTCAAAATGTCTGATACAGGGGGGATACAGGAGGAGAGCTGTTGCAATCTCTCTGTGGACATACACCAGTTTTAACATTTCTTTAAAAACCCACAATATTCACATACAGCAAAAGTGTCAAAACATGAAAAAGGAGATTTTTCTTTCCTGCTTATAAGCCACTCCACATGCAAAATTTGCATCCCACAGAAGGAAAACACTGAGAAAAGCACATTTCAGTGACTGCAATGCCAGCATGGTTAATGATGCTTGGCAATTACTTTCCCATTTTTATTTACCCTGAAGCTTAAAGATCCATGGAAGGTAACAGTAATTTTCATCTTTTGATCCTCCACCTCAACACTGCAGCCCGTGGCCCTTGCACAAGGATGAGCCCTCCCACGTGCCACACGTGGGGACACATACCAGTATGTCGTGGCCTTGGGTGTCCCACATATCCCCCAAGAGCAACCCTGGGCCACCTTCCCCTGTGCTCAGGAGACCCTGCCCCAGAGTTGTGGGCCCTCCTGAGGAACACAGACAAGTTCTCGTACCACACTACATAGATCTCCTGGGCCTGAGGCTGCTCGCTGTCTCTGTGGTCTGACCAGGGGAAATACTAAATTTTAAAATTTCTTTTTAAAGGGCATAGCTTGATAGAGTGTGTTATTTACCCAGTTGTGGTCCAGTCTGTTTACCAAAATGTGCTGTTTTTTAGAAACTCAAATGCACACTATTCCCATTCATACTTTTTTAAAGCTGATGCTTAACTCAAGCGCCACTTAATACAGGAAAAGGTTTGGAGAAATCAATGTCTTGTTCCAGCATTTTTAAGACAACACATATCAGAACTTCACAACTTCACCTCACAAGCAGTTTAAATACACATAGGCCGTTTTTCAAGTAAAAGAACAAAAAATCCTCAGCAAAGATACTTTACCAGGAGAGGGAGGAAAAAAAACAAAGCATTTTTGAGCCAAGCCAAGATTCTTCTATTTTTCTCTTGATCATAAAAATTACAATGGAAGCATGGTTAGAGAAAATCTTAGGCACTAAAACTTACCACAGAGAAGTCATGAGGATTGCTGTATAAGTATTGTGAGATTTTCACAATATTTCAGATTTTACATCAGAACAAGGAGCACACTGGTTGGGCTGGTGGCCAGGCTGCAGGCATAGGGTATTGGAGTCCTCAGATGATGAACAGCTAACTTTGATCACAGTGACTGAGAATTCAGTTATTCAAGAAGATTAAACAGCTGAAGTTTTTATGGGTTACACCTGGTATCACAAATTGCCAGATGGGCTTGACTGTGGGAAATGAGAACAAAAGAAGTTTGGAAAGAGGGCCTGCTGAGGAGTTGTCCCATCACAACTTCTTTACAACTTAGTAAACATGTGCAGTTCATTGCTTATATACTGGAATTAATTTTCTCCAGATTTTGAAAGTTACTAGTCTGAAGTCCAAGGTGGTCATTGTGGTCCCAAACTCCCACCTTTAGGTGCTTCTGTAAGTCGCACTGTGGTATCACCTGGAAGCTGGAGTTCCATCTAACTTTTCTAAACTAGATGAAACTTCATTGAAACCTGATAATCTCAGCAAGCTTAAAGAGGTTTTGCATGCACAAACATTTTAAAAAAAATATTTTTGGTGTATTTTAATCCTTGAAGCTTTAAAAATTTTCCTAAGAACAGGCTCACGTTCATTTACATTTTCTGCCATGTATTCCAGCATGTTGCAAATCTATGGATAAGAATAATGCCTGCTCCCGAGTATTGCACAGAGGTACATATTATCCAGTAAGCTACATGACACCTCTGACAATCTGCCTTTTTGTATCTGTTTGCTTTATACTCTCCCTTATTTTAAAGTGCAATTTAATGATACTCTGAAAATGCTACTATATTTCCCATCCGCTGAATTCAATTAACACAGCAGGTGGGAAGTAAAGATATTGTGACAACTATTCTTACATCTCAAAACTACGTAGCCATTTATATTCCAAAATGTCTCAAATCCTGACGTGATAATTTGCAGTCTCTTTGAATGCTTCTCTGTATGAGTTAAAAATTCCGACAAACCTGATCTTGCTGCAATCCCTGAAGCTCACAGTCAAAGGCAAAGCTGTGAAAACTTTCCCAACCCAAAGCTCTGCGACTGCATGTGATGACTTAAGCAGCAGAGTTCCCATCAGGTCTCTGGAAATGATTACACAGTATTTCATGTTGTCACCATGGAGGACAGTGAAAGTGTTAAACTAGTGGGATTTGAACGATCAAATTCTTACCATTCATAGAAAATGGAACTGCAGTGTCTTCCCTCTGCAGCTGATCTATTTTAATGCTTCCCACATCCTGTCATCAGCTAGGCTTTTGCAAGTTAAAAACAAAGATAGGTTTGCACAAAACTATCTGACGTAGTCAAACAAGGTACACAAGTGCTACCTGAAGTGCAGTTTAGAAAACAGTTCTTATACTTCATATATGTCTGGAAAGAAATACAGCTTTTTGTACTAGGCAATAATTTTGTCCTGTTTCTGGTGTGGGGTTTCTTTGGTTTTACCTATTTAAGTGACTGCTCCTCCGTTGCACTTATTTCAGCAGTGTGGGACCAAATCTCTCTGCTGCCACACTACTGCTGTCAGCTGAGTTATTGGATTAAATCTAGCTTGCTGTTTGAAAGAGCAAAACCTGGTGAAATAATGAGTATAATATTATCATCATCATATTAATTTTGACAGTGTTTGTGTTCATGGCAAACTATGCTATTGGCTCTGTACAAACTCAGAGAAAAAGACGGTTGCTGCCCTAAAGAACCCATAGTTTCAGAGGGTCTCAAGCTGCATCCCTTCTACCTCGTTGGCTGTTTCCAGGGTTATGCACTTTGCCTCTTGCAGGATCTTCTCACATACCTAAAACCTCCCTTACCATTTAGTGGTTAAATATGTTGTGAGAAGCAGGCAAGCAAGTTGCCTGTGTGCACGTTTGAAGTTGCTGTTTCTCTGATGACCTTCTTTCATGCTCTTTCATCTCTAAATTTAGCTAACTGCTAAAGCCGGAGCGTAGCAGATTCGGTGACACAGGAAACACTAATGCAGAGACTGTGTATAATCACTCTCAAAAGAACAGCACAGATTACGAGACAGTGTAATTACTATTCTGTAGCCAGATGAAGTTTATTTTATGAAATTGCACCTTTTCAAGTCTAATAAACCATTAGAATCATTCATTCAAGACCAACACATGCGGCACAAAAATCAAAAGTACTATTTAAGGGCTGATACCCGGAAAATGGAAATCTGTTCATGTTAGGATTGCTGTGTCTGTATTTGAACAGATGACACTGTAACTGCCAAGCACAAGTACACCTTAAATCTGAAATGTAATCAATTAAATAGTTGCCTCAGTGCCACCTAATAAGAACATACTAGAGAATCACGTGAAACAGTTAAGAATGTGAAATAAAGTACTGAGATTCAGAAAAGTACTGCACAGATACTGGCACTGTGACTGAGACACAGTGATGAAACTATACTGAGTTTTGTGAAATTGCAGAAAAGTTATACCACATTAAATTCCGGTTCATTATTTTCAGATACAAGAAATATGGTAAAATAGGATACATTCTATACAGTTTAGTTGGGATAAATGACAAGCAGTTTTATTCCCTGGATCACATATATAAAATCTGATTAAAGTATTAATAAACTTTGTGCTTATATTGATAATTTAAAAGTTTTTAATCACCCCAGTTCTCAGAAATCATACTTCCAGTATACTAGCCAAAAACCTTTCCCTCTTTTTTAGAAAATAGCACGAGCACAGCCCAGAAAGTTTGTTAATTCTTTCTTTAATAAAGAGGGCTAGATGTTCTTCCAGAGTAAAGGTACAAAGCTCCACGACTAAATCAATACCCAGTCAAAATATGATACTGCCTTTCTGCAGTGCATACAACTGACATGACATGCAAGAGACTTTAAAGTAATCAATTACACATGTGAGATACAGTACAACAGTCTCAGATACATATCTTAATGCCGTATTAGTTTTCATCAATGTATATAATTTTTCTGATGATTGTTACCCATGAATATTATGAGCAGATAATTTTTGGAGACGAAGAATAACCTTGTATTTTAAATGACAATTTCTCCCTCAGTATATTCTTAACAAAATACTGGATAGGGGGATGATTTGACATTTTATCTAACTTACAAGTTTCTAACTTGATGAATATACTAAAATTTTAACTATCTCTGCACTACGATCAAGTCTCAGAGACAACATATTTGAGATGTAGAAGGACATGGTACAACCAAAGCAGATTAATTTACTGGAATTTGCTCTGATCTTATCTGTATAATCATCTCTCTGCTTTTGAAGATTTATATCATGTCCCACTGCATGATACGCATTCAGCTCATCTGTATTCAGTGATCAGAGGAAACTTCTTAGAAACTTCCAAAATCTTTATAGGCTTTTACTGCTGTTTTAAAATATGCAATATTAAAGACACAATTAACTTATAAAAATAAAAAACCTGTACAAATCATACTCTTCGATTGGCAATGAGACTGTTCAAGAAAATAGCAATGTGATCCCTGAAAAAAACAACTAGAACAGAAATAGAAAGACCGATGCTTAAAAAAATAAAAAAGAAGTAATAACATTTTCTCCTGCCAAAGTACTGGAATCTTTGAAGGTTTATGTATCACAGGATATAAAACTTTTCTCTCTGTTCCCCAGAATATTTCTTTACTCTTTACACAGGTACTTTTTGAATGGATTCCCCTTTGGTGGTGGTGTGGCACAAGCCCTGCTGAATGGGTTAAGGCTAGAAAAGCTTAAAAGACCTAATTAAATCAACAGCCACCTAATCCCCTGGCATTCATGCAAAGTCAGGGAAATAAAATAAACCTGAAGACAGGCATGCATGCTGAATTCTGCTGTGATTTTCTATGAAGCTTAAAATGAAACCAAAATAAACACCTTTCGTAAATGTTACGCATTTAAGACCTTTGATCTAAATAGTCACCTGACTGCATCGCTCTGTCGCAGAGAGGTATGATGCTATGCCTGCTTGTAACATTCTAGTATTTTAACATTTTACAAGGCACAAATAATCTCTGAAGAACTACATGACAGCTTTTGAACATGTAACGGATATGGCAGCTACCATGTAATTACGTGACAATTAACTCTTCAATTCAGTCTCTGACACAGACCTTGTAAAACCTAAGACCAGCAAATTACATGTCACCTCATCTTTGGAATGCGGTACTTCATTTATAATTACAGACTAAGCAGCAAATAACTACCATTTCTTACCTTTGAACAAACATGAGCTTTGCCATTCAATTATGAAGTTGTTGCATGGTATAATGCATATACATCTTAGAAGCAAATAATCCTTTTTTTTTTGCTGCTATTACAGAGTGACACACCAGCATTCCTTCCTCGAGCCAACTCTGTGTAGGTCCTGCAAGAGGAGGTGTCCACTCACCACCAGTTTAATTTTGTGAATTCCAGCAGAGGTTAAAGGGATCAGAGAGTACAAAAAAAACCCCTTATATACTTGAAAAAGCTCTTTTTAAATGCACTATCTAGTTGATGGGAAAGAAATACACTTTTTCATAGAAGAACAAGTCATAGAGTTTATTAGGAACTTTCTGTTGGTTAATGCTGCTGCATCATTATGTTTTTCTTGACTAGAAATACGGAAACCATATAGGAATATATGTAAACAGAGTCTATAGAAGATAATAGCAACGAGATATAAAGTGCTTTTAATTATGAACATTTCATTTCACTTTGCAACCTTCCCTGGTAGGTTGTCATACTCAAAGCTGGTTTTAGTTCAACTGGCTCAGGTCTACACTATGAAGTACTGTTATTTCCCTTGTACCTACTGTCTTAACTGTGGTAGTCTCAATAAAATAAAAAATAATTCATGACAGGGGAAGTAAAAGTAGACAAATATAGAGAGGGAAAGAGGTGAACTGGGAACTCTCAAGGGGAAAAAAAGTAGACAAAGGGAAATAAAGCTCTGTTGTATAGCTTCCCATTCTCAAGGAGTCTGTCACAGTCTCCTGTAGAAGCTGAGGAACAACTACAGAAACCTCTGCCTTGAACACACCTCAGGCTATTGCTGGATGAAAACGAAGAAACAAGGATTCCTCAAGGGAGAACAAGCTTACTACCAGGAGGATCCTTTTAATCTTTCTCATATTCATTCCCTACTTCTCTAATCACAGTCTCAGAAGTATCAGTACCCTTTCCTACTCAGAATACCCAGTCAGGCATATTTTGTAAAAGGACAATATTAAACCTAGCTTGTCTTTGCTGCTTCAGGTCTGATGCCAAGTAGCTACACATTTCCATTCTGGTACCTAGCACATACTATTCTATATTTTGAAAAAGCAACAGTTCTATAGCAAAAAAGCTCCTAAGTAATGTAACAGCCTAACTAAGAATAACTGTATATTAGAACTGGGTTTTACCGAGTCTTTATTTAAGGGAGTTATTAAAAGCTGTATACTATTTTTGTAAAGGTCAAATTTGGTTTTTGTTTGTTGTTTGTTTTTTATTTTAATTTAGGCTTTTGGCAGCTGTAATGGGTTACCTTTATCTATTTTCTGTCCTTCTAATCCAAAGAACTATCCAGCCCATGGAATCATAGGAATTTGAGCTGAGTTGTAATGACTGACTTCCTAAACCTCTCCTAGCCTGTTTCTTTAGATGTCCAGTGGGCTGACAATAGCAAAGTCAGAATCTTTGCTGTTATTACTACTGTCATCATCAGGGCTGGAGCTCAGGTTGCTGGAGGAGGCTGAAATGGAACCCATCAATGGGTCGGAGAATATCAAAGAAGAACGAGATGGAGCTTCTGGCTTTGCTGCTGACTCCTTGTGTGGCCGAAGGGACTGTGTCGGCTCCGGAACAGCACTTTTACTTCCTTCCTCTTCTTTGGAAACCATAATATAGTCATCAGCACTCTTGCTCTCACTAGTGCTTGAATCAGTCGTGGTCTGTGAGACAATAGCACAGAAAGGATTTAAAGTGAGTACCACTTTTACCACATAATGAGTTTTATGATGCGTGTCAGGGATATGGAAACGGAACAAAGAAATAATTATGATCCAAAAGCAGCAACATCCAAACAAAGCAAAAAATACAGTGGATATTAACTTTGGATTACATAATTTATTTTTTTATGGAAGGACCTTTAAAATGTCACACTCTAAAAATACTTTATTTGATATAGCAATCTTACATGTCTTATCATCACAGTGCATCCATGTAGCAATCACAGTGGCTAAGCATCAAACACATACATTAGAGCTGGGAAGATTTTCAGTAATTATATTGGTTTTCTGTAGTAACTAGAAGTAGTTTTGAGTAGAAATAGTTTTGAGGAATTTTTTGCTGTTTTCCATGCACAATGGGATGGAAGCTTTTGGAACTTGTCAGGAGAGGGCTTTGATATAAAATTTCCTAGTAAAACACTGACCTGTGGAATCTGAGCCACACATAGACTTGGTTTAGTGTGCACCAGTTTGCATTCAAAAGGTCAGGGCTTCCAGGGCTTCGAGGATTAGTGTCGCTGAGTATTTCCCAACTCTTTCAGAAAATGAGGGTCTGGGAACCCCATTTCTGTCTGGCTAGACCTTGAGAAATATGTGTCCCTGAGCACTCAGGTAGAGGATCAAGACCACACATCAGTGGATCAGAAAACCCTATGAAGTCACAACCTTATATTTCATTATACTAACCATATTCAGAAGAAGCCCAGCTTTTCCAGTCAGAGCCCTATGTAACTGCAAAAGAAGACTGCCATATATAGTAGAGTGGGATTTTTCACGTGTTGGCAACTGGCAGCCTTTCAGCTTGGTTGCCACACAAATGGACAACATTTTCTTCTGCAAGAGAGGCATTCAACTCCTCTCTGGTGCTATGTTTCCCTAAGAAGAGCATGACTGTTTTCTTGGTTGCTTCCACACAATTTTTTTTTCAGAGTAATAATGCAACCCATCAAGCAGCCTGTAGGTACAAGCGTCCTGAAAGGATGTCACAGTGAAACCAATATATTTGATTACATGAATGCAAGAGTGAGAAAAAAGAGAAGTAAAGGGGCAGCTGGGGAAATGTGTATGTCCACGTGTGGCAATACAAGTCCTTCAGCCATGACTTTTTCACCAAACAAAAAAAAAAAATTAAATTCACTTTGGTGTAAAAGAGAGACTGTGGGTATTATAGAAAACAAAAACCAGTTACAGAAGAGAACAGGAATGATCTTAACGAGATACAGTTGGGTCTTCAGCATGATATATAAAACTGGAGTATGGAGATCACCACAAGCATCAGAAAGTGACAAATGGAGTTATGGCATCCATGGCCTCCAGCAAAATTTATGTTGCCAAATTTATTATTACAGCTGAAAATTATTTTCTTGCTTTGATTACTGATTATAGATCAGAACATTCTTGAAAGGGTAGCTCAGGGAACAAAACCTACCTGTGATTAAGAATGACTGTGTGATGAAATGAGGGCACTAGAAGTCTTTGGTTGTAATTTTCACAGCAGTTACAAATTGTTAAAAGTCACAATCAAGATAAATATAAGCTGAATGGGCAAATATATTCAAATACAGAGTTGTGACTAAAACTTATATGAATAAGGATTCAAATATCTCTTTTCTAGTAAATTTTGAAAATATCCTGTTTTCATAATTTATAATTTTTGAGTGTTATCTGCAAGTGTGTAGGTCTAATAATATTGTATTACATAATACTATTATGGGTAGAATAACATATAGTATTCTGTTTTGTAATTTGTAATTCAAATTAAACTATCTTAAGTCTAGAGTATTTTTTATAATTTTACAGGTCCCAATGTAAGACAGTCATCACACTGATAGAAATTTACATCTATTATTTTTTGATACAAACTAATTTTTCTTAATAAAATTCATACAAAATCAAGCAGATTGCTTTTAGAAGTATCAACCAGTCTTTGCTGTGTACTGTCAAGATTATATCTAAACTTGCTGATCCATGCAGATCCAGAGTAGTTCATATGTCAAAAACTTCAAGCAGTTTCCATGAAGTTGAAGACAAACAGATCTATCCTATAAGGAGAGATACTTCACTACTTAAACACTTCTGAGCTGCGACATCATTTGTTATTAATTAGCCTTTTGCTTTCATCTTGTCTGTTTGAAGTGCTATCTTCACGAGCTGTCAGTCAGTCAGCTGCTGTCTCCAGGGGGCTGAGGACTCAGGCACCACACAACCATCTGCTCCATCAAAAGAGAATCATAAAATAGTTTGGGTTGGAAGGACCTTTAAAGGTCATATAGTCCAACTACCACAGCAATGCACACAGACATCTTCAACTAGATCAGGTTGCTCAGAGCCCCGTACAACCAGACCCTCAGTGTTTCCAGGGATGGGGCATCCACTGCCTCTCTGGGAAACCTGTTCCTGTGTCTCACCGACTTCACAGTAAGAAATATCTTCCTTATATCTAGGCTAAATCAACTGTCCTTTAGTTTAAAACCATTGCCCCTTGTTCTATTGCTAAGAAGTTTGTCTCCATCTTTCTTTTAAGCCCACTTTTATGCCCCTTTCAGTACTGAAAGGCCACAATTAGGTCTCCCTGGAGCCTTCTCTTCTCCAGGCTGAACAACCGCTAATCTCTCTGCATTTCTTCATAGGAGAGGTGCTCCAGATGCCTGATCATCTTTGTTGCCCTCATCCTGACCCAGTCCTACAGGTCCATGTCCTTCCTGTGCTGAGGACCCCAGAGCCGCGTTGTGGTACTCCAGGTGGAGTCTCACGAGAGGGGAGTATTGGGGCACAATCACAGCCCTTGACCTCCTGGCCATGCTTTTGGTGCAGCTGGGCTTCCTTTCTGGGCTTCAGTGCACATTTGGGACATGTCCAGCCACTCACCCACCACTATTTCCACATCCTTCTCAGCAGGGCTGATCTCAATCCCTTAATCCTCCAGCCTGTGTTGATACTTGGGGAGGCACTGACTCAGGTGCAGGACTTTGCACTTGGCCTTGTTGAACCTCATGAGGTTCCCAAGTTAGTAGCTGCCTGATTTTGCAGGCACCTAGTGCAGTCATAAGACAGGGCCAGGTGAAGCTTTTTTGGGAGCTCCAAATGACATATTCCAAATTTCAGCACTTTGTTCCCACCCTCCACCCTGTACAACAGAAATATACATTCCTCTCAACAACCACCACTGCGTAATTCACCTGGCTTCTTTCCACACTTCTATTTAAAAGCTCTCAGGGAATGCAGTACAGTCTCATTTTGCAAAACTATACACTTCATTATTCCAAGCTATCGAGAATACTCTAAGTCCTCACACCCAAGATGGCTCCTCCTTGTGTAGGCTAACACAGATCTTAACCTAGTGACACACTCACCCATCAGGATCAGTATTTCCTCACTGGCACCTCCAAAGGTGCTTAACAGGGTGTCTTCCTTTTGGCAATGATTCCCCTGCAAGGGCCCTCCATCACAAACACTTTGCACTGCTGTTGCAGTTTTCTAAATTCTGCCTCCAAAAACGCACTCGTACAGTTAAAAAAGCATCCTGCCCTTTAATAAAGAAAGGAAAGAAAACTACTCATCCCAATTTCTTGTCATTAGTGTTGTGCTTTGCAACACTACTTGTCATGCTACCCACACTTTTTGGTTTGGCTAAGGAGACCTATAGCTCACTGAAATACCAGAGAAGCAGTAAAGCAGAGATACTGACTCCAAAATGCTATAAAAGGGCCTCCTGTAAGTGTTTGCCTATCCCTGGCATACGTTGGTATTTTGGTACTGATATTTCCAGAGGTAAAATACCTCCTTCCTTTTTCTTCTGCCTGTTTCTGTTTCAGGAAACTCATGCTGACGTGAAGCATGTTTTTTCCCATCTGCCGCCACTACTGAATAAATGAAAAATGACAGAATTATACTTCCAGTAGCTTTGAAAGCTAACAACCTTACGCCCATTGCCATATGGCTTCTCCAAGCAATTTTTCCTGCTGAATATCAGCTACTGGGACCAGGCTTATTTCAATTGCCTTCACACTGTGAATGAGTTAAAACTAACTGCAAAGATACAATTCAAGAAAGCTTAGAAGAACAGCAGTTCATTTTGCCTCTGTCTTTGAACAGACATAAAGGCAAGATAATGTGTTAATTATCATTCATTATTTAGCAACAGAAGCCTTCTGTTTGTCAACTGCATACTGCTACCAAAGCCAAACATTCCAAAAAAATGCTCCATTTCTTTAAGCCGTTATCTTAATTTTTTTGCATTTTTAATTTTGCAGCTTTCCTTTCTAAAGAAGAGCTATATCCTTATCCTCATTTCCCAGAAGGGGATTTTGAAGCAACAAAAAGGAAGAGCACTTTAAAAAAAAGCGTGAAAATGATAATTTATACTTATATAACAACCAAGCACAAAAGACCAGATTTTAATCACAATTACAGAATAGCTACACCTGTAACTTTTCCAGCTGTCCTAGAAAATATCCCTATAATTCCAGCAGAGAAAAATCTCTACAGTACAAAGCACAACAAACAGAATTACATGCATTGCCGAAGTCACAGAATATGCAAATACAGTAACATTTATTTAGCAACAAATGCATTCAGTGGTCTGGAAGTGGTTGTTTTCAATCCCTCTTCAGGTCTCAGTAAGTACTCCTGGCTCAAGACTCAGGGCACCACTGCAGACCATTTTCTTCAGCAGAGCTACAAGCCTGGGCTGTGTCCTGGTTTGGGCCAACAACTGATCCCGTCAATTAACAGTCTAATTTCACAAAGTCCGCCAAATTTCGCAGTTTTATTTTCATGTGTTTTATTAAAAGGGGTCCAAACTTTCCTCTTTTGGCTTGATTTTAGCCCCAGCAGTTACAGATGATGGGCTCGGAAACAGCACAGACTAACTAGGGGAGAGTTAGACACACAGACTAACTATCCCTAACTAACTAGGGATACTAACGCTCCTCCTGGACTGCTGTTTCTAACTCTAATCCTTTTCTTTCTGTCAAGGGGGTTGCTTCTCATTATCATGGTTGGAACTTCCAGAAGATAAGAGAGGAGGCTAATCTGTATGAATGTGCTGCACCTCCAAACGTAAATCATGCAGGGCTGAAGCCTCACTAATGCTCTGCAGCAGCTCAGCTTGTACAGCCTCTACTCACACAGCTCATAGTTGACTTACAATCAGCCTTTAAAATTGTGGGACCCACGGAGGCCACCCATTTCCTGAGGCTGGATATACATATTCTGACTACACACTGGGATCAGACCAGACCTCATTACACATTGCCCCAGAAGTTTTCATTGGAAAGACACCTGTGCAGAGCAGGCTTCATCTGCTCCACTCTCAACACCCAAAGTGCAAATCCCCAGCAGCTCCATGATACACGGTTTGGACCAGCCTCTTGAGTAAAGGCTTCTCCAGCATGAGTAGGGTCTGTACACATACATACAGCATATGTGTTGTCATGTTATATGTCATTCTACCTTCCAGTTTCTAGAAGTGAAAAATCATCAAAAAGCATTATTTGCCATTTTGGGAAGAAAGCCAAAGATATGTTGTATAAAATGCCAGGACATAAAGGGCAAAAACAAGAGGTCATTAAATGAACATTCCAATATGCTACATCAGTTTAACCTATGGCTTCATTATGGCAGAAAGCAGTGATTGTAATGACAACAGCTGAGCAAGCAATGGAAGCTTTCTCTCAAAGCTTCGCTCTTTGAAGGTGCCATTACTAAGTACTAAAAAATGAATTTCAGCACTGCTTCTAATACTGAAATACAATTAAAATGTTTTTAACATAGAGCATTCTAACTCAGGGGGATTGTGTATAATAAATCAAAATGATCCTGCGTAATTTTTGGAAAATAAACAAATAAATAAATAAATAAAAATTCCTGTAGTTCCTAAGGAGACTTGTTGGAAGTAAACTGATGACAGACTCAGCTCGACTTTGACATAATAAAGCTGCCACCAATTTACAAGTGTGAGTACCAGCAGTGGTGTGGTAGATTGACAGAACTCCAATATAGAAATAAGAAAATAATATACAAAAGTACTTTTTTTTAAGATCACATTTGAGTCAGATTGAGTCTTAGAGAGGGACCTTCCAACACCAAAGGAAAACGCACCTGTCTATGAACTTGTGCTATGACTGCATACTTTTTATGTGAAAACATTGTTTACTGATTCAAGGAGAAAGTCAATAGAATGAAGTAGAAGTTAAAAGCAACCTCCTTGTTACTTCCTTTTTGGCACTGGCCATGAATGCACTGCAATGCAGTTAATCAGCTCTTACATAATGGGATCCTGAAGGACAAGGACAATGAGAATAATCACGTGGCAACATTTGGAATGGGGACATTTACCTGCAGTTCTTACATCTTTTTGTAGGAATTAATCTGTGATTTTGTGATTCAACAATGCGAAAGAACTCCCCCCAAACACCACCTAACACTTAGACTTAAATATTCATGTGTGGAGCATAAGGCTACAATAAAAATAATTGATGGGAGTAGGACACTAGCTAGAGATACACTTTTAACCACTCTCTATATGCACCAAGAATGCTGATGTGTCCTATGTAAAGTCTGGGCATGCTACAGAAAGTCTCCAAAAAATGGAAGGCCATCAATGGCCTGCTTGGGACGTTTTTATCTTACCTGTTTTCCTGAGATGAACTGTTGCTTTGTCATAACTGGTCCCTTTAGGACATCACCTGCTCCCTTGTTCTGACTGTTGGAACAGTAATGATCATCAGCAATAGTGATTTGCTCATTTTCTTCAGCTTCCAACTGGCTCTGGTTGAAACGCAATGAACCTTTCAGGATATCCTTGATCTGTTGTTCAATGGGAGGCGAAAGGATGCAAGTTAAAAATTTGGAGGAATTCTACATTTTATAAGGCTCTGTGCAGAATGCTTTCATACACCATTTCCCCCAAATATTTGCTTTGAAAAGATAAGAAGCAAGTCAATAGTCACATCTATATTGGTTAAAGATACAGATAACAGTGAAATGTGGTGGTATCAAAATATGGAAAACAACTATCCAAGAAATCTAAAGAGAATGAAACAGTTAAGATTATTCCCTACCTCATTATACATTTAACATATGTCACATTTGTCCTTATAAAATGTATTTTGAGGGAGCAGAGGACAGTAAAATCAGAGCTATAGATGCTCAGCAGCATTCTCATTTTTATGTGTGTAGTATTTTTTCCTTTAATTCAGTGGTTTTCAAGTGTTGTCACATTTAAATAATGGGAACATAGGCATGGTTATTGCCTACCAAGTACATTTTGCATTAAGAAAGATGATAGAGTGGTTTAAGTCCAGCACTCAGTGTTGCACTTCCTCAGTTCTGGTTTGAGGCTTCCAAAACTTTCATAGGAGCAAACACCAAGCAAGTCATTCAAACTCTTTATAGCTGAGTTTTACCCTTATAAATAAAAGTACACCACAATGCTTGATGCATCAGCAAAACAGCTACAAAAAGACAAAACAACAGTGTACAAAAAGAATAAAATAGAAGGAAAACCAGAAAGGATTAATAGCCCTGATGGGCTCAAGAAGGTTAAGCTAAGCAATAGTAATACCTGCTTCAAACCAGCCAAGGAAACCAGAATTTCATCTTCTTTTTCCAAGTGTTCTTGTAAAATGACTTCCTGAATATTTCCTGCAACATCAAAAGAAAAAAAGGTAAAGAGAGAAAATACCCTAAATAAACTTTAATGTGCTTCAACTTACCACTGACTGAAGCTTTCAAAAAAAATTCTGCGACCTGCAAGCACAATTCCATACCAAAACTAGAGGCTGACAACCTTATTAGCTGCAGAGGCGAGGCTAGCCTGAGCCTGGCACCACTGCCAGCAATGCTCTGCTCCAGCAGGACTTCTACTGCCCCTGTGTACCCACGGACTCAGGCTACTACTGGCCCCTAGAAGACAAAATCAACCTTTGTGAGACATACAGCTCTGAGCGTGAAAATGCTTTGGAAAGTATTCAAGAACATTTAGAAGAATCTGCTGCATCTCACACAAAGGTTTAAGGTAGGAGTGCAGTAAATCTCCATCTTGATCCCATGGCCACTGCAGATGCCAGAATGCTCTTCTTTATAAAAAGGCTATAAAAAGTTTCATTCCCTTCCCAATCCTTTCTTTTAGGTAAAAGACCCAGGGCTGAGCAAAACTGACCTGATAGAAGGAATAGTGCAGTACCAACATTTACAGACTCCTGCCTTCTATACCCGTAGCATGGCCCTTCAAGGATGCATTTCAGTACCCTGGTATACAGTGTTTGCAGGAGACAGGACAATCCCAGGCAATGCTAAGTCCAAACCAGCTCCAATAGCCCTGCAGGCTCATTAAACTGTCAGATCCTTCTCAGGCCTCCTAGCTCCTACTTTTCTCCTCTTTAAGAAAACAGCAAAGATTCCTAGTGATGAATTGGCAGAATGAGATGCTATCTGTCAACTAAAAATGACAGGATACTCCTTTGTGCCTCTCCTGTCTTACACACACAGACTGAGCTCAGATTCCTCAGTGACACTCCTTTGGGAAGAATGCTTTGCTGCTCTTGAATATCTGTATCCCAGGTACTTCACAATTAGAGTTTTGTACCATTAATCCACATCTGCATTGCATATGTTTGTTTTTAAAAACATTCTTCATGTTCAGGGCCCAAACCAGTGAAAAGCCAGAACTGTTGTAATAGATGGTCCTGACAAGGATGAATATGATGACACTGCCAACTCTAACACAACATGAGGTTTCAAGTAAAAGTATTGAGTAATTTGGCATGAGTTTTGTGTTTACAGAATAAATAGAAAAAGAATGAGATGTGGGAGACAGGACAAGAAGAAAGATTATAAGTAGAGAGGTGGGTTTAAACACAAGTTTGTGTATAAAACCTGTGTATAAACACAAGTTTGAAATTCAGTGTGGGCCAGAAATCAGTAATGGGTATAAAAGAAGAATATAAAGGGCAAAGAGAAGAAAGGATCCAAGCCTAAGTACTAAATGAACTGCTAAAAAAGCAATGTGGAAAGTAGAAGGAATAAAAGAGGCTAGAGCCATGAAAGGCAATAGCTACAAAAGTCAAGGTGGTACAGTTGAGGTCAAGAGCATTGGTAAAGGTACAAAACCTCAGGTTTGCATAAGTAGTCCACCTGAACAAGGAGATCTATGCTATTTAGCATGCATTATTTACCATATTACAGTGGCAAGGTCCTGCAGCAATGAAGTCAAACGCAGTACAATTGAACAATGTCTAGTATAAATTTTACATGAAAAAGACACTGCATTATGAAGGCTAGAAATAATAAAAAATGAGATCTTTCTGCAAATATGTAGCATCATGAATTGAGAGAAAACATAATTCAGCATTTAACTTGCTTTTTACACTTTACTTCTAAATTCTCTAGTCTCTTAATATGGTAGATAAAATCTATTAATATTTACTTATTAAAGAACAGTGTAGATCCTGTTTTCCACTGTTTAATAAAACAGTGCACGATTTCCTACTTTTAAAAGGTTCAGAACTTGAAACATCAGAAATCCAAAGTCTTCATAGGCAGGAGAGCCGTGCTTGATCACAGTCTGAACTGCCGAATTCAACTGTTCTTTCCATTTCTCAGCATGAAAAAGAAAAGCATTCCACAGTGTTTGAACACAACATAAATTCAAACCTTACACTAAAAAACTCAGGCATGCACACTGAATAAGCAGACGGACCACAAAAATAATTCAAAACAAACCTCCAACCTGCTGAAGACTAAATGAAGCCTAAAAAATCAGGAAAATAAGAGTGAGAGAACAAAAGCTGGAAGGCATTCCACATGATTTGAAAAAATCTACTATTATTACTGTTCTTTAGAGATGTTTTATAAGTCAGTATATCAAAAAAATGGAAAAGTATCTATCATGGCTACAAAACCTGTTGTAATTGTGTTTGAAGAGTCAGTACACTGAGAAATGTCTAAGAACTTATGAATGGAACTATGATAGTTAGACAGCAGCAAACATTAATAAAAATGTTTGTATCATTACATATTTACTTTAGAGAGATTAATGCTGCATTTTAATACTGGTTTCAGAGGAAAAAGATTAAGAGAAAACAAGTAGAAAATACAGCAACATTTTCTAATTCTGAACTGTTGAATTTCTCACATTTTTTCTTCCATTTGATGTATCTTTCAAGTACAGTATGACATGTCTTGGATATATAGAGTCTATTATTTTTAATCAGTTAAAATCACTAAAATGTATTTTGGAAAAAATTCCACTAGGAGTTTGCTCTAAGACACAATTTTGGACTCAAAGGGCACAATTCCACTTAACCCAGAAAAATTCCTCGAGATGTAAATCCCTGTAATCAGCCACTCTCCCCCTGCCATTAAGTAACAATTGTGACATAAGGGCATAAACTGAGGTATCCTGCTCTAGTACAATGAAACAGAATGAAGGTTTCCCTGTGGAATTGGCAATGAATCTTTCTTCTTCTTAACTATGTCCTTGAATTGCATATGGCTTCTAATCTGCTCCCCTCATACCTTTTGAATGCAAAGTTTTTTAACTATCAAATAAGTGGAAACCAAATTTATCAGTGCTCTTTCTTTCTCCCCGGCTAATGAGCAGAGATGAGTAAAGGAAAGATCCTGAGATGTGAGAAGTACGCAGACAACATGATTTTGCATGAGTGTCTCCTTGATCACACCCTTCTGCTGGGACCACCCTTCCACGCGGACTGGAAGGAGAGGAGGGAGGGCGAGAACCTTGGTGTGCACTCTGCAGCTGCCCCTGGGGAATGGCAGTGCCAGGGCACAGCAGTCCTCACCTGGGGCTCTCACCCAAGCTTTTCCCTCTGCTGGGGAGGCCTCACAGGGCGGTCACTTGCTGAGATGAAGAGGGGAACCAAGCTCGCAAGTTCACACCAAAGTTTTTTATTTTATCTTTCTGTATCTCAAAAGATACCCTTGTAAGTTCAAAGACTTGTAAAAATGCTATTTATTTCAAGAGTTCCAGGAAGCACTTTTGATATGATATTGCTCAGCTGAGGGAGTTTTACATTAAGCTGAGATGTAAAATTTAATTATTCTTCCTTCCTCCACAGGAGATGTTACTGTACTTTGGGAGAAGTGCTTTATGTATGGCCACATAGTGACTTTTTTCCTTATCTAATGCTCTATATCAGTACCTCACACTTGTTTTTTTTTGTTTGTTTGTTTTTTTGTTGTTTTTGTTTTTAAATTAGAAAATAACTCCTTTAAAAAAACCCCTGCAGATGTCATTTTGGAAGTGAAAGCACATTCCCACTTTTAAAAAAGCCAAAACACTGATACAATGAATCAAACAAACTGATTATGTGATGAGATTATTAAAAATCAAGTCCAGTTTGATTCTCTGCTATAAATATCTATCTATTGGGATAGCTGTTGTCATTCAAAAGGTATCAAAATCCTATGGCACTTAGAAAACTAAGGTAAGGTCAAATATTCCCCACTGCCTTTTTTTTTTTTTTTTTCCTTTCTTTCAAGATTTCATTTCGCTGATGCCAAATGTTTTCTGCAGAAAAAGACAATTTTTTTTTTTCAAAGAATTTCTCAGTGGAGGAAAACAAAAGGTGAATTTTGCAACTTCTCACCTGGTGGTCAGAACACTGCTGTGAGACGTATGAGATACCAGACAGGCATTACATGATTCTGAATTTGATTCAACACAGTTCTAAAAGACTTCTGAGTATCAAAAAATGAACTATCATACCCTGATTGTGCTCTTGACCAAGCCTCAGAATTGCTGGAGCTGCAAAACCAGTTGTTCTCTTCAGAAAAGTTCTCTTCAGCAATGTTGCCCACTACGATGGATGCCCTCAATCCACAACCCTCAAGCCAAGGGACGCCTTCTATATAATTGATCAGAATTAATTTTGGGTACTTATTCTCAAAAATGAGGAGATTCATCTAAGTTAGATAGATACTAGATCAGTAAACCAGTAATTACTTCATCAGTGAGACTATGATCAGCTGCTTTGACGTACTTCAAAGCCAACTATAACTACAGAGGACTAACATGCAACTGATTGCATTGATGTTCTTCTTTTCTACAAGGTATGGAAAACCACTGCAGCACATACTGATTTTGTTAGCAACAGTTGAAACAGCCAAAAGTTAAGATGAAATATATTTTTAATTTCTTGCCCTTACAGTTATACCAAACTGCAAATCAGTTCACACGCAAATTCACTGTAGAAGTAATTTTCAAAAAATCAAGATTTCTATTTCCTCTCCCTAAATTAATTGCTAAACTTTAAACTGAAGACATGCTCTCATCCTCTCTACAGAGGTGAAAGAGGAAAAACATTGGCAACAGCTTGTAGCAGAAAAATCAGAGAAAGCTTGTATTCTCTGAGGGTGGAACTGCTTCACATTGTGTGATGGTGTGAGCAGTCACAGCTGAGTTCCCGGGCCAGGGAAAGGGGCTGTTCAAAAACTTCCTCTCTGAATGAGGAAAAACTGTTAGGCTAGGCCTAATTATTTTAGAGGCTTATTAAATAAACTAACTTTCACTGAAAATTTCACTTCCATTCAATACAGGTTTTGCACAGAATCCACCCAGAGCAGTGTTAAATGAATGAGAAAACTAGTCTGCTGTAGACAAGGTCCCCTCAGGCATCCCTTCATGGCCATCCATGCAGAAGATAGACCTGCACCTCTTCCCTTCCACCAAAGATGTGGGAGACAAACAGCTACAGCCCTGCCAGATGAAGGCACAAAATAGACTTGACATAAAATCAGATGGAGGCGGAGGAAACTGAACACGGGAACAACTTTTAACGCCTCTGTTTTCTGAGGTTCTTTGTTTTCTCTTGTACTGCTGCCTTTTTGCAGTGCATCTCTCTCCTAATGATTTCTATTTTGAGCCAGTCTCCGTGGGGCTTTTCCAAGAAGATGACTCCCGCTGAGAGGAGCTAACTCAAAATAGCTGCAAACTGTATTATGAATGCTCCCTTTCTACTACTAGTTCCCGATCAACGACTTGTGAACAATCAACAGCACCAGAATCATGTTAAATTGACTTTTTTCACCCTTGCTTTCCTCTACTGAGAAGACAGCTCAAACTCAGAATGTAAAAGTACCTTCTCAGTGCCAAGGCAGGCAGCAGGAAGGGGAGAAGGGAGGCTATTACAATACCTTCTTATTTTTCCAAAAAAGGAAAGCAAAAAAATCCCAAGGTTCAGTCAAGGCACAGTCAACTCTCCAGGCTCACATTCCAGTACTTCTGTATAACTATTTTTATGAAATTGGGGTTTACAGAAAATGCTTCCAACATTCCCTGCACAATATACTAGTGATAGCAAGACTGCTTTTTTAAGAATGTTAGGGGGTTGGAAGGATGGACTGAGACTTTAGCTTCTGATAATCAATTTTTCTTTCTTTTCACAACAAATACTTCTTTCCTACCTGGACTTGATCTGGGTGACCAGGAAAAATTGACCTTAAAATTGGACAGAAAATCTAGAACTTAACAATGGTTTGTGGCCCTTCTAGAAAGACTACACTGTATGACATAGTGATATTGCTGTTTAATAATGCAGATCAGGATGTTTCCAACGGCTGCATTTTCTTTCCAGCATTAAAAATACAAACAAGAGGAGTTAAATTCCCTTCTAAAACAATAGTGTTTGTGATCTAAGCATTGATGAAGGCAACACTCTAAGTAGCCTAACTCATTTACCTATCTCACTGTGAATGTCAACTCTTACAGTAACAATTATGCATTATATTAAAAGCATCACTTAGCAACATGTATTAAAGAATTTAAAGATCTTAAAAATATGAAGTATGAAATTATTTGTGAAGTACTCCATTCTTTAAAACATTTATTTGAATACAAATTATGTATTTATATAGAATTTACCTCTGATTCATGTGTTGTGTGGAGCACCAAGACTTTATTAATATTTAATGTGTGGTAATGCTTGTGACATCAGAGAATACATAGTAAAATGTCACCAGTCAACTCATAGCAATGCACAAAACTGCAGATGTATCGAAAATGAGGTTGGTAGGGTCACAAAGTCATTTTGTTAATCCCTTGCTCAAAGACAAGATCAGCTCTTAACTTTGAGCCCTCAATTACACAGGGTAAGCAGATCATGCTTTACATGTACCTTACATCTGTGTATTTATGGAAATAATGGGAAAACTAGCAATTCAGTCACACCACAATTTAGCTTCTGCTAAGGATTTATTCCCTTAAAGCTGACATTGTAAGAGAAACCACTGCCTAAGAGATGCTGGAAAGGAAAGGGTGGACTGTCAGTGTACTTCAGTGGCAGGGACGTGCTCACCACACAGCAGGAAGGAAGCAGTGGGAATTCACTGAAAGTTGCAGGGAAAGCTGTTAATTAGGTAATGAGGGGGTGTGTAAGCTTCATTATTTTAATCTCCTTTTCATTCAGACTACTGGGATGAAAGCATCTGTAGGTGCCTACCACAGTAGGACTTTCAGAACTAGCAGAGTTATTGTAGAAAGAAAGTAGGCTCTCTATCAGTTGAACCAGTAGTTTTTGACCTCAGGAGGTACCCGCGAGCGACAAAAAGGTGGTTAAAATTCATGGGGCATGAAGAACTACACTTTTATTCTTCCTACATATATATATAAATATACAGAAGTGATGGTCTGAAAGTCATACTATACAACAAATATTTGTTTCCCAGTAATCACTCCTACATTTGGTTTAATAAATTTGTTAACATTCTTTATTTGTAAGCTATTTTTATAGGTCATTTATGGGGCTGTGTTTGATGTGGCCTTTTTTAGTGACAGCATTTCTAATCACACTGGGTTTATAAAGTATGACTTATTTTATTTATGTCCCAAGCATAAGAGAACTCATTTAATGCACTTACTTCCTCAATGAATTCTGAAGTATTTCATTTCCACACAGGGCAGCAGAGTAATTTCCATTTCATTTTATCCTTACAAAAGGTCATAACCTTTCACTTCATCACATAACACATAAAACAAGAATTCAGTACTATCTTGCACTCATGTAACAAGTACTGCATCCAGATCTATATTGGGCAGTATACTAATCCTTAGATATTGAGCATTAGATCAACTTTCTCCTCTCCTTCCCCCAATGCAAATGATCCTTATAATGAAATGCATTTTTATAACAACTGCACTCACTGTTAAAAGAGGGATGGGTAAGTCAGTCTAATTAAACCTTGAAAAGTGCTGTTTCACACAACAACTAAAGTTATACTTGCAACTATATCCTGTAAGTTTTTATTCCTTTATTTTTATATTTTTTCTTTCTTGCTGATGGTGTTTGCAATAATCACAGTGAAGAGGTGGCTTTGAACTGTGTTTAACAAGTTTTCCAAATATTTGCCTGGGAGACACCAGGAAGTGCTAGTGAATGTTACAATTGCCTGATTGCTGTGGCAGGACATGTCCTGTGATCCCGTTCAAAGAAAGCTCAGAAGATTGGCTTTCATTTTTCTTGTTACCGTGATGCCATAATTTCTGGGCATTGTGTAGATACAGAGTACACTACCTGTGAAAGCCAAGAGCTGACATCTCACTGCAGTGGGAGGATGTTGGTGGTGTTTAGAGTGGGGAATGAAAACTTCACGTTTCCACATCCCCACCATAATCCACACTGGAGGGGCAGAGATGTACTGGAACACTGGTGAAGGACATAGCAACGTATTACAGATAGCAGAAGTCAAATTAGAAAATGCACCATAAGGACAATCCCCTCAGCCCTATATGGGTAGCTCAGAGGGGATTTATTTGCTTTGGCTTAGAGGAGCCAGGATGCTTAAACATAAACTTACTCGATGTGGGTCAGAGCTAGGAGGTTTTTGTGATGTTGCCTCCAAGACAAGAAGTGATTTAAAAACCTGGATATTCAGCACCATACTTCTGAGACCCATCTGAATGTCTCTCTGGCAGCGGGTTCAAGTTAAGCAGTAACAGTATGAAGGTGAAGTTAATAAAACCAGGTAGACTTCTGTTTCCTCTGTATAACTGGGTACCTTTGCACGTATTTCTAGGGTGTTGTGCAGAATTCTGTGAGCTAGCTCTTCACAGAGCTGGTATGAATCCTCAGGGCTTATTAGCTAAGGCTCTAAGCTGTGAGAAAGCAGCTGAACTGCTTCTGAATCACAGCTAGCTGGGGAAGCAACCTTCTGCATTTACATAGTGCTGCCCTCAAGGCAAAACCTGTGTGGAATGACCTTAGTTTCTCTACTTTTATAACCTGATAAATTGCCCATCAAAAAAAAAAAAAGTTTCTAAATAAAGCTCTCCATATCCAAGTTAATACTAAACCAATGTTCCTTTAAATTGCTTCCCATGAAAAGGACTTCCTGTGCTACACCTGTAACGACACGGTAAACTTTCACTCAGTTGGAGGTCTGAAACTTTGTCTCTGTTGGAAATAAATGGCATGTTCTTGTGTTTCAAGATTGATTCCTGTCCCTTATAAAGAGACAACCTTCTAAATTTCAGCACTTTTCCCTCTGGGACAGAACGGCCAAGTTCATAAAGAGCCTTCACAATCTCTCATATTGGCACTTGCCTATGGATTTTAATTTACTTTTTGTTAAGAGGCTGCCCTAATCGTGGGCCAGTGCTGACAAGGTCCAAACCCTAAAGATACTAGAATAGCAAATAGTGTCGGACGACTGTGTCATTAACTGGTGTCACCTGAACTGCCATTTAACAGCGCTGTGTTGGTCTGAGCCTGGGATGGAGCAAAGGACAAGTGAGGAATCTTTCAGGAGGCACTATGGGGTAGTAGATACTGAGTGTTGTTTGTGTGCATGTGTCTTAGTCAACTTTTTCATGATCTGCTCTAAGACATCAGACAGATGGCACATTTACCAGTTACCAGGAAAAATCTTCTGAATGCACTTGCTAGCTTGATGCTTTTGTTTTATCATAGTGAAAGAAGGAAAGAAACAATCAAAATTCTTCTAAAGTAAATAACATCATGGCAAAGTTATAATATTGTAATACTTTTTCAGTGTATTATGGCTTTTTGCATCATTGAGCCTTTAGGTATTCATATGCACTAACAGAAATATATGGCCCAGAATGAAAAATGCTGAAGAACATTACCATATTACTGAAATCACCAGAGACAATATTATTTCCTGAAAAAGCCCAGTGTTTGTGAGAAAGTAACATCAAGAAAATGTATCTGTGATGATGCTTGAGCAGTGATAACTATGGCAACCATACTTTTTCACCATCAGCTGAGTAATATTCTGCATTTATATTCTGAAAAAAGCTGTAGGATAGGTCTACAAGTTTGGAGGTCTCTTCATTGCAATAATGGAAAAATTGAACACAGGATTTTTTTTTTTTTTGAAAGCTATGGCAAGCTTCTGAAATAGGGTGGGAACAGCAGTAAAATCTGCTTCCTGTCTGGCCACCTAACACACCAAAATTTCAGCATTTGTCCTTGGAAGTATTAAAAGGAATTCCCCCTTAGCAGTACTCCAATGGTTTAGGTAGAGAAGAAAAGTTTCTTCTCTTTCTAATGCACAGCCATAAGAAGGAGACAAATATCACAGAACGACTTTCCTCTGTTTTTAAAATCAAACACCTCTTTCTAATTTCTACACATAGCACTAAGTGGCAATATTTCAGAACCATCATTCATTCCCATGGTAACATCCCCCGATATTACAAGCAGTTAATTATGTCGTTGCCATGTGTTACACTGTGTGGTTTATTTACGGAAGGAGATAAACATTTAATGAAAGCATCTTTGAATAGATGAGAAAAATAAAACTGCCACTCTATCCCTCACAATGTAAGTTAGCAGATCTCTGTTGAAACCTATAGAAATACAATGCTCTTGGTAAAGAAATATAGTATTATTAGAGGGCCAAAAGGAGAAAATTCTATTTAACCAACGTTGTTTTCTAAAAAGACATAATATAAAAATATACTTTGTCTAATTGAATTTGATTTTAAAAGATTACAAACTACTGGGGCTTCAAAACAGAATAGATGAGGTGGTCATTTTGATAATTTCTCAGCTACAACACATCATCTCTGTCCTGCAGTAACTGCACCTGACTATCATCAGATCCCCCTTGTTAGTGAAAGAAGACAAGAAGAGAGCCAAAAAATCCTAAACTGTCTCACTGTAAATCACAAAAAGAACATTCTGTAACTGTTTGACATTGTGATAGTTTTGTGGTGAATGGTCACTGGATATGCATTTTAATAAGCCTGAATTAATACTGTTTTGTTAAAAAGTGACTTGCAAATATAATGCATCAATACAAGAAAAGGAATATTGGTTGAGTAATAAAGTCTGAAAAAAGAGGTTTGCAATGTCAATCTAAAAAAAATCTGAGGTTTTTAAGAATAAGAAGCTTAAATTTTATCAACTTTAAAAGGCAGGCCTGACTGCTTGACTGACTTATTGACAATTCTTAAAAATGCCTTCTAACACTTTGTTGAAGGAATTAGTTCTGTAAGGCTCCTCAAATGTTATGTATCAGTATGTTTTTATCAACAATTTAGGCAACTCTTAAAAGTACAATGGTTATGTCTGCAGTTAGAACGGTTGAAGAAAATAGAGTACATCGCACAGTGACCTGAATTAGTCAGCTAAAAAGCCAAGTGACAAAAAGTGAATTTTAATATAATCAAATGCAAGGAACACATACGGAAAAAACCATTTCCTGATTTTACCCACAGGATAAATGCCTCTGTTTAGAAAGCTGTGATTCACCAAATTTTAAAGGTCATAACAATTATCACCTCAACCTAACAATGTGTCAAAGAGAACTAACGTGATGCTGCATTAAAAATGTTTAAAAAGAGGAATGCCACGCAGGAGTACAGAGATGACCTTCCCTGTGCTGTGCTCAGTGCTGGTACAACATATCCTGATATGATTAACCCATTTGAAAAGGAGTATGAAAACCCTGAAGAATTCAAAGGACAACCACAAAACTGATTTGGTCTAAAAAGTAAAAAGTAACCCACATAAAATGAAACTTGAAGTGTTCTACTTAGCAAAGACAGTGTTGAGAGATCACTTAATCACTGCATATAAGTAAATAAAATGAGGATTTTCAACTTTCCTAACAAAAATGCTACAAGAGTCAAAAGCTGGGTGATGAAGTCAGAAAAATTCAGCCCTACAGGAAGAAATAATATCCTTGAAGCTAAGTGTTCTGGCAGCTTACAAGAGGAGTGATATAATTCATCTGCTCTGCAGTTTCTGAAACAAAGCAATTTTCATGGGTAAGAGATATCTGGGGAAGAATCAGATCAGGTGCAGTAGCAGCCCCTGGTAACTTTTCCCTTAACCCAGAAATTACCAGATTTGCTCTGAGTTTTATTTTGCTGCCCTTCTCTGAAGCCCTGAGCAATGGATGGACACAAGATAATCCTCAGGGGGTGTTCTCTGACGCTCTCGAGAATCCATTTCCTCACACAGCTTGCTGGCATGTGCTGCTCAGATGGACAGATTTCAGGTCAGAAGGGGCTTTGCATACCAGCAAGAATCTTGGCAGGTCTTTTTTTGTGCCTTCATGGGGATCATCTGCTCGCTGGTTTGGGGATACCTAACCTCCCCAGTTTGCTACAAGTGCAGAAGCTGTAAAGGTTGGTGATAACTCTGCCTCTCTTGTGTTCTGTTTGTCGCGCATAACTGTTAATCTCTTAGGATTTAAACACATTAGTGTAGCACAAATTTACGAAGTTAATAGCCCAGGATGTTAACAAGACATGCAGGAATACTGTGAAGAAGTACAAGGAGTAGGAGTTAAAAGAAACGAGGCTGGAAGGTTCTGGGAGCACTGCAGCGGTGCCACAATCCAGCCAGCAGCCCTCGCAGCCAGAGCTGTACAAGGGAGGGTGACAAACTGCTCCACAATGCTCCTGGGAGATTACTGGCCCTAAATGTTTTTGTTTCCAATATATTTGAGAAAAACAATTTAACATCTGGATATGATCACAAATCTTCTGCTTTCAGTTAATGAATCCAGTGTCAAAAGGTAGACTGCTTCAAGTATCTTTATGTTGGGGTTTATTCTGATTTCTAGAGCAGCCATAGCTGGTGAAATGCTTATACTTGTACTGGAACTGATACTCTTGCTAAATACTCCCTGTCTTCTTTCCCAAAGGAAAGAAACTTCAGCTTTTCTTCTTGACACAGCAATCTTTCCCCCATCATTTCCATAGCTAATTATTTATCCCTTTCCTTGCTTCTAATCTCATCATTACTCATGTGCCTTCACAGAAGCAATACAATACATCAAACAAAAGCTCTTGGGGTTAGAGGTTGACTTTGCTTTTCAAGGCTGTGATTCCCAGCTTTCAAGTAACACAGTATTTTTAGCCTTTCCTGGGCTTATAATAGGGGCTAATAAAACACCCACATAAAAGAAAATACAAATATAATATGACTTTCACATCTGAACTTTCTGATCTGGCTGACTTAGATATCATATGCTTAGTTCTACCCACTGAAATAGTCAACCTTAATTTATTTTGTTTAGATGTTGCAGGCCACAAATAAATCTTAAAATTATTAGAGTTGTGCCCTGATTCCTTAACAATGGTGCTTTCTCACATAACTAAATATAGTAACTTTTGGAGTTTAGTTCAACACCGTTTAAAATGCCACCTTTATCAAAGCCTAATTGAACATATTTACACCGGAACTGAGTGAAGCGTTTTGTTTACTTTCTCTGACTTATCTTGGCAATATATAACTACAATTTTAGATTGCTGTATTTGCTGATTCTGTTCCCAGTGTATTGACATTTATCTTGCAGCATTTCTCCTGGTCTGAGCAAAATATTACAAACTAGCCAGCCTATAGCAACACATTTTTGCATAGCAAAGGTGATTGTAGATTGCGAAGCTGTTACATTTAATGGAAGTGTTTGGATTTTATAGAACTACCACTGCACACATCAAGTATCATTGTGGAATGTTGAACTGCAAATGGACTTCAAATCTGTAAGCTCACATGCTGTGAGCTCCAACAAGTCTCTTACAAAACAAGAAATCAAAGAGCATCTGTACTAAAATGCCTTTACCTCTTTTAGCATCATCAGTGGCTATCATACTCCCAAATTTAAAATAAAGATACAGTGCTTGGCAGCATCTCACAGAACAACTGAGTACATCAATTCAATCTTTATCATGGCTTATAAAATAATATACACTGTACTACATAAATATTATTTTAGTTCTAATACAAACATGAAAAGAGCCTTTGCAAAGATTTACAGGTGAACACAGGGTGCTGCACTTACCAAGATGTGTGTTCATCATCTTTGCACAATATTTGCACATGGCTTCCAAATCGTTTAGTTGTCCTTGTAGGAATGAAATCTGAGCCTCCAGTTCTTCCTCCTACAATAAAGAGATTATTAGCACAAAACCCTCCCGACTTTCTATAATGCAGAGTGAAAGTAGTAAGTTAACCCTTGACAGACATCTTTTAACTTTTTCTATTCCTTTGTTTTTGGAAATGTTTCCATTTCATGGAAATAGGCTTTCATTTTAATATTTCAGTGTTTATTAACACTACTCTTCTTTCTTCTAAAGAGTTAAATAGAACTGTCTGCACTAACCTCAGAAAGGTTAATGATTCTGAATTCTTTGATAGACTAGCTACCTGTTTTTGCTTGTGCAAACACAGTGCCACAGTAATGGCTGAAAAAACTCACCAAATGAGAAAAATTCTAGTTTCTGTCAGAGTAATTTCCACAGCAATTCCTTTGAAAACGTGTTTTAAATTCAAGGCATATATTTTGGCACATTTATTTTTGTAACACATTATCCTCTATCTGTATAAAATCCCTGCACAGACAACTGCACTTTCACACATTATCTTACATAACATTTGGTGAAAACTATTTTTAATTCAGCTACTATATAGTGGTTACTCTAAATTATCAACTTACGTTTAAGAAATATATGTCAAGTGCAATTTAAAATAGGAATTAAAAAAAAAAAAGACTTTAAGGCCCAAGAGAAGCACTAATATCTGGCCACATGCCTTCTCTAAGCAATGGGAACTACCTCAGCTAAGAAGTCATCTTTGTTTGCTGGTTTACAAATCCATCCAGTCTTGACTTTGAAGACCATACTACAGAGAAAGTTCACCACTCCTCTGGAAAAAATCCTTCAAAGCTTAGTCACAAACAGTTAATATTAAGCAGGTTTTTGTTTGTTTAAGTATGCAATTGAATTCAAGATACTCAGATAAAGCCAAAGTAACTTTTTAGCCTCCTGGTTTTCTTAGGAGGTTTGCAGTTCTATCATAACCTTGTTTGATGGAGATTGCTGGGCATTAGAATGTGATTTATTTTTCAAATGAAAAAAACCCCAAACTGATTAACAAGAATAAAGAGAATGAATCAATCTTGATTTAACGGTATAAGTGATCTTAATCTCCATCAGAAAATAAGGCAGAGCCAAGCAAAAGAAACTTTGCATTAACGTATCATATATCCTAAAGAGATTGATGAATAAAAAGCAAGGTCACATTTTGCAAGACCTAGCAATATCACTTTTCCCTACAGACGTTTTCCCTCTTTCACACCCACAACCTACAGATACTAAACATTTTTTCCTTGCTATTTCTTTATATTGTATACTCTTACTTTTTTCCTCAACCTCATACTTTGACCACTTATGCCTCAAAGGGATTGATTTTACTTGTCAATTTATAGTTGCGGAAAGAGTGATCTCATTCAAAGCCTACAGTTCTGTCAGAGCTTATACAAGTGTATTTGCATTGACATTTCTCTTCAAGCAATGTTCCTGCAGAAGACCTTTTTCTAGTACATACAGCTAGTGACTGCAAGAAATAATCTACCCTAAATTTTAAATTGCCACTGGCACTGCAAATGCAGTTGTAAGATAAGGAAAGGTGACAATATTTGAGTATTCTACTATAAAATAATATAATCAAATTCTAAATCACTAGCAAGTACCTGAACCCCAGTTTATCTCCTAGAAGCGAATAAGAAATTTTAACTTCTGGAAATAAATATTTCCATGTTTCCTAGACTATACTTACTCCCAGATGAGAACTGCAGTAAATTGATGTTAAAATGCTTTTGGACAACTCAGTCCACCCAAGTAGATTCTGCATCTGACCTTTTCCATTGTACGACAGTACCTCTTCTTTTGGCAAGTGAGACTGGTGCTGAGTAAACTACATCCACCACTCTTTCCACTCGCTAGGATCCAGCCTGGGGAGCAGCAGTGTTCAGCAGACCTAACATTCACAAAGGAGGGTACTGTGGCCGGGGACCCACAGACAGTGCAGGAGGTCTCCTGCCAAGTGGGGAATCTTGCACAAGGATGAGTGACCATAGTTGGGGTCCCTGACTTACTGGCGTTCAGGAAGGGCACCAAGGAGCACTGGCAGCGGGATGTGCAAATAAACAAGACAGTGAATTCGGCGCTTGGTGCATGAGAGACCCAGGGCTTTTTGCACAAGATGACAACACCCAAATGGCGATGACTTGCTACAAGGCATAACCCCTGCCTCTGCTGTCACCAGCAGTGCTGTGGCAACCTGTGTGCAGAGGACCCTGCGGGTAATCTCCCCGAAGGGGAACTGGCTCTGTTGCAGTTGTCACAGCAGCAGGTGAGGAGTTGCAAGAAGAGGCAAATGTGTTTCATTGCATCGGGGGTTACTGACAGGTAATTGACAAGATCTTTCAAGGTGTAAAACTTCATGCAACAGACAGGGAAGGTGCAAGTGATGCAAGACACAGTGGGAAGAAGACATGCACTTCTGAGAGGGAGGAAACTGGAAGCTTGCGATTTCTAGCAGGAGAAAGGCTGACCAGTGGTGCAGAGGGGAAGAACAAGCTCCTTCAGAGGAAGACTTCAGGCTGGACATCGTATCAGAGCACTATTAAGAGAAAGTGATGAGTGACAGTGAGTGGCTAGTGACTCTCTTCCAGCCTGACTCATCAGCTAGGGAGGTTTCTTGCTTGCATGGAGCCTCAGTTTGTAGTGTTGTGAAAGACTGTTTGGGTTCACCTAATGGTGAAGGGGACAGGAACCATGGTGGTGTTTGTCTTTAAGCCTATGGCAAAAGGAAGAAGCCTGGATGGAAGCAGATGTATAAGGGAGGCCACATATGGTTACATATCTGGTGGCATTAGCTGGGCTTCAGCTATCTTGCTTGTGGTACCAGTTTGATGAGGATAGACACCTTAGAGAACACACATACCTGGCAAAGAGAGGGAAGAATCAATTTGTGAACAGACTTACTAAGCTTGCGGGGAGGACTTTGTCACAGAACAGGGACCGAACCCAGAAATACATGAGGAAGCAGCACATAGAGACAAGGTATGCAGAAGGCCCACTTGGCTCAGTAAGGAACTTTTTAATGAACTAAAATGGGAAAAGCACATATGGAGATGGAAATGGTGGAAATGGAGAGCACATGTGTGGTAACAATGACAGGAAACAAAGGACAGCCTCACAATCATTGTTTGGGCACATGAACAAAACTAGGAAGGACAAAACCCAGCTGGAGCTAAAATTAATGGGGGACATTAAAGGGTAATGAGAAGGAATTTTACAAATATGCAGAGCAGCAAAAGGAGATTCAAAGAAAAAGTAGGTCTGTTGCTTACTGGGGGAGGTAAGACAACGACATGATACAGAAAAGGCTGCAGCACTGGATACAGTTCTTGCCTCTCATTTTTTCGGCCAACTCTGCTCCCAGACCTCTGCACGCACAGTTTTGGAAGGAGAGGAATGGCTGGTGTGGGGGAGGAGGGGAGGGGCATAAGTACCTGAAGAAGCAGTATGCAAATACATGGGACCACATGGGATACCCCTATGGGTGCTGAAAAACCTGACCATGTGATTGCAACATCACTTGCTATTGTGAAAAATGACTGATATTACAGAACACCCTGGAAGGCTGCAGAAAGGTCAATTTTACATACATATTAAAGAAGAGTGAGGAGTATCTAGGGAACTATACAATAGTTGGCCTCACCTTAGTCCTTGGAAAAATCGTGGAGCATGTCCTCTTGGAATCAATTTCCAACATGTAAAGGACAAGACAATAATTGAGAAAAGTCAACAAGGATTTACCAAGAGCAAATCATGCTTGACCCAGCTTGTTGCCTGCTGTGATGAAATGACGGGGCATGCAGATGAAGGAGAGAAGTGAATGCAACGTATTTTTACTTTAGTTAGGCTTTTGACACTTATTTCCAAAAGCATCATCATTTATAATTTGATGAAGTATGGGCTGAATGAAAGGATTGTCCATGACTAAAAATTGTTCAGAACCCCAAGCTTAAAGAACATAGTTAATGTCTTGATGTCTAGTTGGTGTTTGGAAATGAGCATGGTAACAAATAGACTGCTATGAAGATACTCTTCAGTATCTTCTTCAACAGCCCATGTAAAGAGACAGAATGTATGCTCAGTAGATTTTTAGAAGATGCAAAATTGGGAGGTGTGGTTTCTGTGCTGATTGGTAGAACCTCCATTCACAAACACCAGGAAATGCTGGAAGCCTAGACAAGTGAAAGCTGATTCTCTTTTAGCAATTTCACTAAGTGCAAAATTCTGCATCTGAGGAGAAAAAACCCCAATGCACCAGTGCAGAAGGGGAAGGAACTTGCTATGTTTCAGTTCTGCTGAAAATGTTACGGAGGCTACAGCTGCTGTTGAGCTGTTTATAAACCAAAAAATTCTCTTATCACGAATAATGTAAACAGTTGCACCAGACTACATTATGAGGAATGTGGTCAGCAGATCCAGGAAAGTCATTACACCCCTCTTCTTCGTGCTTGTGAGTCCTTACCATTAATAATGCTTTGGGCCTGCAGTTCAAGAAGGACATCAAGAAACTGGAGAGGTTTCAGTGCAGGGCTATTATAAAGGTTAGAGGTTAGAGGACAGGCTGAAGGAGCTGGCCTTGTTTATTTTGGTTAAGAAGAGTCCAAAGGGGATCTACTGGGAGCCTGCAACTACATGAAGTGACAAAGATGAGCTGATCAAGCTCTTCCCAGAGGCCCAAAACTACCCCTTGGAAGGTTCAAATCGGTCACCAGGAAAACATTCTTCATTAGAAGAGCAGTGTAGCACTGGAAGAGGTTACTTAGAGAAGTGGTAGTTTCTACTTAAAGTCACTGACCTGTTCTGATGCTAGTGATTGTCCTGCTCCAAGTAGCAGCTTGAGCAGAAGTCTCTTCTAACCAACATTTCTAAGACTAATCTTTTCATAGTACTTTTCTAAAATAGTTCTGTAAAGGCAAGCAGCAAAATCACAAAATCCCTCAGGAAAAAAAGGGCTTCTTTTTCAGTACTCTGAAAATTTTTTCAATATTCTAAAGTCAAATTCTTTAGCAGTATTAGATAAAACAATTGATATACAGCCATCATTGTGCAGACAATCTCAATTCTTGTCTAGACAGTATACACTATACTTTCCTCTAAATGCAAACTTCTGTGTTTCACTGTGCGAAAAAAATGAGACACCATTGTTATTTTGTGTACAAATAGCAGTGCTGATTTGATCTCTCTTATGCATGAACAGAGACTTATAAATTCTTTGAAAGGCTCAATGTAAGTCAAGGAAAAACCAGTATGGTCTCTGCTCCCTTGAGAAACTGACCTTGTGGCTGATCTGACGCAAACAGCATCAGAAACAAGTACACTATGAGTCCAACTCATTTCAGGTGCACTTCTCAAAAGTTAACCAGCTGACCACAAAATACACTAACTAATTAATCAAAATAAAAAAAAAATCAGTGTCAACGTACCAAACATGTTCTATAAAACGTATAAACTCAATATTTTCTAATATTTGGAGTTGCATTATGAGAAAGAAAAACAAATCAAGCAGCAAATCAAACAAAGGAATCACTGCATCAAAACTGAGAGCATGATCTGCAAACTGAAAACCAATACTTTCTGAAAATTCAGTCCCAGGGTCCTCAAAATACTTTTCCACACCTTCAACATTGCAGATGATGTAGAGCCTTACAGATAACCAATAACATCTTGAACACAAGAATGAAAGGGAAGTAGTTTATTTTTGATGCTGCATTGATTTACATTGCACTAACAATATAAAGCAGGCTGGAATTTATGTCTACAGTCAAAGCAACACTCTATTTGAGTGCATCCATAGACACATCTCCAACTATTTTCCTGGTTTTGGAGAGACTGAATCTGCAAAAAAGTTGACTTGCATTTATGTTTCTCATATTTGTCTTTCTTCTTATCCACATCCAGAACTTTGCTTGCCTTGTTACATTTACTCTTTTCTTTCGCCATGAAAACTAATTTCTTTATGATTAATTATTTGCCATTTGCTCTTTTTTCCCCTAGTCTATATGGTTCTGGTACTCTTCATTTGTCCAAAGCTTGTTCTTCTCTTTTTATTACCTTTCCTTTCATCTATCTTCTCACCTTTACAAAGACAGCTATGGAAATAAATTTTTTATATCCTTCCTTCTCTCCTGAGCTCATAATGAGATCAGCAATGCCTCTACCATGCCCCGTTTTTCATAAAATTTTATTGTTTCAGAAAAACAGCTGTGACTAACTGAAAGTGGTCAGCACTTTCAAGAACAGATTATAGAAAATTTTATAGTTTTGACATTGTAGTCTGATCCTGTTACAGCTCATCGCTTCACAAGCTGCAATAAGGTTTGTCAACACAGGTAAGGGAACTGGGATTTGGTATCTACACAAGCAAAGGTCTGAAGAAATACAGTTTTTGGAGAAACCACTCTTTCTCAAAATCGTTTTTATCAGGTTAAACAGATTTTCTCCCAAACACATGACACGTAGCTTAACAGAGAAGTATGGAAAACAGGGAATATGAACCCAGAAAATCAGGACTGTAATGTCTTTCACAATAGCATTTAGTTTCGACTTACTGTTCAGGAAATGAAAGAAAAATTGTACTTTTGTCTGTTTCACGCATGCAGAAAACTCAAGGAAGAGTAAACTTTGTTGTCAAAGACTTACAACAATATATGTCCAAGCACTTCATTCATGAATGCTCAGAATCGCAAAACTCCACTCATTTTAAATCTGAATCCTGAATAGGAATTAACTTGGCAGCACTACCAAGTGCTAAGTGCAGTGGAAAAAAAAATAAATTTCAAAGAGAAGAGTATTTAAAGGCATTTAAGGTGTTTAAGCAATAATGCTGCAATTTAAAACACAAGAGAAAAAGTTACAGAACTGTGTTGGCAGAACAGCCCAGTTAATCTGGCATCTTATCTGATGCTGGTTAGTGATGGATTGGATGAAGTGTAGTAAAAAAAGAATGCCATGATACAAATATGTAGCACCCAGAATACTCTTCCAGACTGCGCGGATTTGCAGATCAGAACTAGAGGTGTTTTGGTTTTTTCAGTTCTTACAGTATTCATAGCAAGAGAAGTAAGGAAACATCCCTGTAGATCTTGGCAAGTTGGCAGGGCAAATTAGAAAATAATTTTGGTGAGTATCAAAACATTTGGAGGAAAATAATGGGAAGAATGACATATATACAGAAATTTTGAAGTCAGGGATTTGCTAAGACTCTTACCAATTCTTAAGTTCTTAGTCATAAATTACGCACAGAGTATACCTTTTGGATGTGGGAAGCGTTTTACATGTCAAAGAAGATTCAGATGCATGGAATAAATTGCTTCCTTATTTAATTTTATGCAGATTTCCCTTGATTAAAAAGCAGTGGTTATTGTTGCCATTTTGTGAGAATTTATTTAATTTTCTAATGTAAGAATTAAATACAACATCTAGCCTTATAATCTTGAATCTCTGACAGCTGAATGTTGGTTGACACCCCCATAATTTTTTTACGTTCTATGCCAGCCACAGAATAGTCTGCAGCATATGCTGACATTTAAACCAGAAACCACTGTTTCTGAGCAATGAATTATATACAGCGGAACTTAACCCAGAATTCTCATTTATTTTATTTACCAATTTAAGTGTCATCTATTATTTAACTGTGTTACTCATGGTCTCTTATCAGGACCAAGGACTTGCTCTGCTGGGTGCTGTACAAACATAGAGAAAAATCCTGCTTCTCTAAAGGACTTCACGGCGTAAGCCAAGAGACAACAGATGGCTGGAGACACACATATGGGAAGGCCGGGGAAACAATATGGCTGTATTAGTCAGTCTTCTAGACGTGGCTTCAGCACAAAGCCAAACTGTTGTCGACGGAAAGGTGGAATTTTTAAGAGAGTTTTCATAAGGCATTTGCTTTGCAGATGTTTAGAGAAGGTTTCTTCTCTGTGGAAAAATTGCGGAAATGATTAGACGAAAGTTCACTAAGCACATCAGAGTCAGGGTGGAATGTATATTTTCACTTTTACATTGAGAACTTGTGAAGTTTTTGCACAAAATGGAATTATTTCAAATATTAATATACTACGCAGAGAGGACATAAAGAAGTTCAGTTACTAATTCCTCCAGAAGCAGAGGTTATGTATTGATTTCCTGTGCTGAACCATTATCTGCCAACATTTCTATGTCCCTGTGCTAACTGAAGTATCCCCATGCTTAATACATTTCCACATATACCTTACTCATGTTTTTGTTCTTCCAATCTTTACAGTTGCCTGTTTTTAATTATTTTGAATATTCTCTCAACAATGTTAAACATTTTAAGATAAGTCCTATAAAAACATATATATTTTTCCTTTCGACTGCATACTCAATAAATGGGATCCATACTTTTATTTTATACCATTTTAACTCTCGTTTGTGTTGCTTTTTCCACCATTTATACAGACTGTTATACCAGGATGGTATGAGGTAGCTTCAGTAGGTACTTTCTTCCCTTTTTTCTTTTCTATTCTTTAAAATGTCTCTTAATTTCACTGTGCAGTCCTAGTAGGCGTAGTTGCTCAGACTTCTGATAGTTACATACTTTTTTCAGTGCTTTTCGAAATTAGAACCTTTAACAGCACAAACAGGTTCTCTGTCAGACTGAAAAGGAAATTGGGGTGTAGTTATCCACCTTAAAGAAGGATAAGGGGAATACAAAACCTACAGAAACATACTTTTTTTTTGAAATTAACTTTTTTCCTCCTCTGCCTTATCATTCCTTTGACCTGTTGCTTTCCAATTTTGCTCTCTGGTAGTACTGTATATCTCAAAGTACATCAGAGGACAACAGAGCAAGCACAAATGAATTACGCAAAGAGTCATCCTAGAAATCTCGGTTCCAACGAGAATGTCAAAGTTAAGACATTTCAGGGTACAATGCATCCTCTTCTGCTCAAAGTAAATTCAGAAGACCAATTATCTATTTTAAAACCTGAAACAGAATGGTCACTGCCTAAGCTTTAGTGAACATATGACTGTGATAACTCCCTGAAAGGGGTGGGAGGAAATGGCACTGAGAAAAAATATGAAAATAAAATTAAAAGTGAAAGAAAGGTCAACAAAATATCCACTCCTAGGAGTCAGGCTAAATCAGGTTATGCACCGACACTGGTAAAAAAAAATAAATATTAATTGGTTCATAGGGCTGTGATTGAAAACAAGTATCAAAGACAAGAAAGGAATTTTATAATTCGGATAAAAATGTTCAGCTAGGATGAGACCAAGATAAATTTGGCAATAAATTAAAATGCTAGAAGGCATTCATCTGCAAAGGCACTTATTTTTGGGCATTAGTACAATCTTTACTTCCTCTGCATGCTTTCACTTACAACACAGCGAGGGATGGCATCTCACTGTGCTTCTCGGGGCTACGCACATACAAACAGAACCAACAGGCCATTAGTAAAGGATTAGATGAATAAGAATTTCAGTCTTTCTGTACTTAACATCGCCCCTCGACATAGAGAACAAGCCCCAACAAAACTGAAAGGGGCTGCAACTCAGATTAAGAATAACCAATGGCCCATGAACTCTCTTCCAAAAGCCAGATTTCCAACACTCTAGAGCTAGCATTTTTTGAGAAGACCCACACACTTCCTAAATGCAAGAAAAATTATGGTTTTCATACTCTTTTTAAATTTGAAGATGGGTGAAATACATAAATGTGTATTTTACAGCATTACGTATCTGTAGCTTTTCTGAAATACAAGAAACAAGAATCTGTGATCAACTATTTCTCCTCTTCTTCCAAACTAGAATAACTTTCTCTTTCTTGCCCCCTCAGTTTTAGTTTATATGCTTATTTATTATTTATAAATAAACAATATTTATTTATAATCCATACTTATTTATAAACTATACTAAGTTCAGTGACTTTGAGGCAAAATATGTGTTTTATCGTATTGATGTATGATTATCCATTTATTTGATTTATTGTCTCGTAAAATAGAGCTAAAAATACATAGAAATCTGGAAGGAAATGAAAGATGGTGTCTCAGAGGATCTTACCCCATGACACAAACATTTCATTTCAATTAAAATCCTGAAAATAGCTGAAACTCTGGCTAACAGCTTCCAAACACCAGGCCCTGCTGTTGAATTTCCAGCTTAAACAGTTCAAAGTCAATTTGCCAGTGTTGTGCTGTTAGAATTAGCTTAGTTTGCCACATCCCACCTTGCCTAGAGTTATTAGTGGCAAAGGACCATGGGCTTGGAAATCTTCCAAAGCGGCTCCCACTGTCAAACCTATTATTGGAACAGCTTCCAGGTGCACCAGCCTCACTGTTGCAGAGCTGGAAACCAGCAACTGTGCTACTGGAGCACAAGCAGGACTTGTTTTCATCTAATCTGGGTGCATTTTTCCCTTAAAAATACACCACTTCTATGCTCACAGAATTTTTCCTTAGCAGGAAGATGGGGAAGGACAAATACGACTAATGGAGAAAGCTCCTGCCTGGAGACGAAGAAAGCAGGGATGGAAAGAAACCTCTTCTGCAAGCAGACACAAGACATGGGAGACTTATCTACCTGCTGCCTGCACGAGTCCACTGCTGGCACTGCACTGTGGGGCTGCCAGGAGACAGTTTAACAATGAAAACCATAAAAATCTGCAAAATCCATGGAAGGCAAAAAGCTGTGCATAAGTGACTGTGGATGGGCAGGCACTGAACGACTGACAAAATAGGTAGTAATTCATTTTGTAAGGGAATAGATGAGAAAATACTGATAAATACTGATAAATGGTTTCTCTCATTGCTGCTGTTGAGATTCTTGACTTAAGAATATCGGAATATTTCTTCAAAAATACTAAAACTGAAAGATTATTTTAGATGGCATGACTGCAAGTATTTTGGAAATAGTTGTACATAAACACACAGGTGAGCAAGAATGCCATTTTCTCCATTACATTTCATTACCACTTCTGACTGACTTTCTGCCCATCTGGTGCACACACTGCTGGTCTTTAGGACTGCACAAGACTATTGTGGCAAATGTAAAAGAAATGTGAGCAGGCAAAATAACCTCACCATTTCATGATTTTTGAGGTCTCTGAAGCCACGTAGTAAGTGTTGTTGAATGCACATGGGTATGGATATAGAATGATTAATATGTAAATATTCTGCAATGAATAAAGTTCATGCTCCATGCTGCAATATTATATTACTAAAGTACTTGGTTGAATCTTATTGGAAGAGTTGATGAGGTGTGGTGTACTTATATAATTATGCTTCTTGATTTTGGTGCCTGAATAAACTCTTTAACATACACACCATTCAATATACACACAGTCCTTTATGAAGGACTCTCAAAGCACACCCTTTGTTAAACTCACACTCATTTAAATTCTTTTGAAGCATCAGTTGCAAAACAGTCTCACTAAATCTTCCTCTGGTCAGGCTGGATGTATTTGACCTTTTCTATGATTCCTAACGTGATTGAGGATGTAGATCAGAGCAGGATCATTTATTTAGGGGTTTTAGAATCTCTGATCACATTGTTCAGAGTTTAAGGAGGGCAAAACTGAAGTATAATGATTAGGAACAGGCTGTAAATATACACCATGTATATTTGTAAAATAACAGAAGTACAAGTCTTGATGTTTTTAAAACACAGACAAAAAAAAGAATCAAGCAACTAAACACATGACACAATCTATTTCAATGGGTGGGGGGAAAAAATCTTCCAAAGAAGACACCTTTTTCACTCAAAAAACTCCCAAGTAAAACAATAGCTTGATTTAGAGAGATGATTCTCACCCACATTAATTATTTTGTTGCGAGTTCAGTGCAGAACTCTCAGTACTGCACAGAAATGGATAGTAATTTTGTGGTGTTATCTTAGAAGAGCGGGATGAAGAGATGAGATTTCTACTGAAAAGGAAAAAGGGGCAGCTCAAACTACCAACACAGATCCTCAGATATGTTTTTCTTTGCCACTGGGATGCTGAAACATTAACTTCATGATTAATGTACAGAAAAGAGATGCACAGAGCCAAGTCACCACCTGCTGCTGGTGACATGATTGCTGTGAAGGGAAGCATCACACTTCTTGTCTCCTAAGTCACCTTGATCCTTTTGTAAGCATTGCTGATGGTCTCATTAGTTCATGATTTTGGCAATTTTTAAGTTCTTCTTGACAGTTTTGAAGGGCTGCCCAATAATTTTTAAAGTTCTTTCTGCCTTCTTTCAAATAGTAGCATTCTAATCTGCTTCTGTGCAGTAGTGGCCAGTATTATTCAGCTGCACGTATCTGAATCTCTGAACCAGAGAAAGACAACAGTTTACACTGACATTTTTAAAATCTTCCAAATGGCCCCACAGATCTGCCCTGTATACATGTTTATTGCTTGTAATATGACAGAAAAAGCACTGCAGAGCCACTTGGGGTTTTATTCATCTTTTTTTTTCTAAGCAATTACTTCCTGTATTTATCACAGTGCAGCTTCTTTTCCCTGAAATGAATCACTCCAAAAAGATAAGGAGCTTTAGGATTCAAAGCTGCCATTCATACATACAGCTGTTGTTTTTCTAAATTATAAGAAACTTGCAAGTATTTCTAATAAGAGCTATAAAAGGCAACTTATTTTTTCTTGGACTGTTTTCAGCTCTTTCATTTGAGGTACAGGATGCCATGTGAACCTAAGGAAGGCAACAAAGAAAAGAATTACACTTCTAAAATATCTCAGAGGTTTTTCCACAAACTGTTCATGTGACCTGTCAGCATCTGAAATTTAATAGCACTGAAGTACTGAATAAATTGCACTTATCAGGTGTCTGAATTGGCCTATCACACCAAAATAAGGAAAACATATATCCTCCAGTACGAACTGCAGTGAAACATTAAGGCACTAAAGTTTGTTAAACTTTCTGGCATTGAGAATAATCAATATCTTTAACTTTAGGCCTAACAAATCCAACATACTGATCAAGGAACTGGCTGCTGTACACAGACACTAACTTATTCTGGGCACATTTTATGATGCCTGACTGAAAAGGGACACTTCATCATTGCATTTGCGTTTCCAAATAATTGTTTGGCATTGGTAAATGTGAACCAACAAGTATTTTGCTTAAAACATTTTAAAGACATTTTTAAAAATAACAGTCAGAGAAAAGATATATGGGAATAAAAAACAACTCCAAGATGTGAGCCATGTACAAAATGCATGCTCTTTTTCAAAGGAATTGTAGCATGCATGATTTTTTTATGTGGTTGTGTAGTATTTATTTTACTATCTCTTTGGTTTTTGAATACCACTTCTCCTTGAGCAGCACTGTCAAGTTGGTATGCTTAAAATTAGGTTCCTAAATCAGTAGAGCAGATGCCTATTTAATTGAAAATAATGGCATACGTTAATTTTCTAACCTGTGGGGATACTCATAACTAACTCCAAATCAGTCAGACTACTCTGTAAACCACAGACAGTAACAGTTGTTTATACATGCTTGTGGGGACAAAAGCATATGTTGTCAAATCTGATTTAATTAAAGTCTGTGCAATCAAAACCAGCATGATGCATGACACTTTTGTTCAGGATATTTCTGCTAAGAAATAAGGATTCTGATTGACCATGTTTGTCAATTTCTTCAGTAAAGAAAATAAACTGCTCCAGATTATCCTTAGAAATGTTTCCTTCCTGGGAATCTTTTAACTAGTGTGCTTTCCAAATGGATAATTTGATTTTTCTTAGCTTCAAACTTTTTATGTAGAAATTTATTTATAAAAATACAGTTCCTCCAAATCAAAGCTTTTTTTTTTTTAATTACAGTTTAAAAAATGTTTATATTGTTTGGCTCAAAAGTTTCCTCTCTGGCACACATCTATGCCTGAAAGCTATTTACAGAATATTCAGCCAGAAACTGGGACCAACCAACTCATTTTGCCAGAATCAACATCTAAGCAGCTTTGCTATTCTTAAAAAAAGAGGCATAGACTGTCTTTAATGGTTGATGGGGACATAAATGAAACATATTGGGAAATAAATGGACCACAAATGCACCCTATTTCCTAACTCTGCTGAAAAGGAGAGGCTAGTAGGGAGGCTACGAAAGGAAATTTTCTAGGACTTTATTGCAGCAAGACTGACCCAGCCAGAAGACAGAGGGCACTGGAGTGCATTACAGATTAAAAATTCCTGTGTTTGTTTAAGGGAAGGCAGCTCCATAAACTCCAACTTGAGTTACCCCTGTCAGAAAGCCATAAAAGAACAAAGGGGTACGGAACTACCTCAATGCTGAGCACAAACCAGACTTCCAAAACCATTTGGTGGACCTCACATTAACAAAGACCTGAGTGCCACCTAACAGTACCATGAGAAACATCACGGTGCCATGGGCTGCCAAAACATGATCTGATATTATGCATTCAGCCTTTAGGCTGTAGATTCATTTCCTTAACTAAATAAAAGAGAGGAGACCTGTTTCTAACAACAGAAGCAAAAAAGTCACTCCACTGCCACTGATCTTTGTACTTGAGGTGAAAAACCTATGTAGAAGAATAAATATAACTCAAATGTTACTACCTTAAGAAGTCGTTAGTATGAGAAATGGACTCATTCTATTCCTAGAGGCAATGAATCATGTTAAGTATCAATTTTGATCACAACTCTCACAGAGAAAGTCCAACTTGTCGGACTGGCTTTAGTAAAGAAAGAATTTACACATGTCAAATTCCAGCTTATCATCTCCCAGAATCCCAGAATGGTTGAGGTTGGAAGGGACCTCAGAAGCTCATCTCGCTCAACTCCCCTCTAAAGAAGGGCAACCTAACATAGGTGGCTCCCCAGGACTATGTTCAGAGGGCTTCTGAGTATCTCCATCGATGGAGAATCCACAACATGCCTGGGCAACCTATGCCCGTGCTCAGTCACTCTCAGAGCAAAATAAAGTTTCCTGATGTTCAGACAGAGCCTCCTGTACTTCAGTTTGTGCCCGTTGCCTCTGGTCCTGTCACTGGGCACCACCAAGAGCCTGGCTCTCTCCTCTGTACCCTCCCTTCTGATACTTATGCACATTGATGAGATCCCTTCCGAACCTTCTCTTTTCTAGGATGAACATTCCCAGCTCTCTCAACCTTTCCTCGTAGGAGAGACGCTTCAGTCCCTTCATCAACTTCATGGCCCTTTGCTGGACTTTTTCCAGTAAGTCCATGTCTCTTGTTTACTGGGGAGCCCAGCAGTGGACACATTACTTCAGCCGTGATCTGTGACAATGACGTTCCTGTTCATCCCATGACACTGTTGCAGTAATGCCCTCTGGTCTGTGAAAATCACTTTTTTAAGCTCCATGTTGAAGGGTGTATTTTTATGTATGTATTCCATTTTTACTTTGCTTGGGAAGGGCATTAATTAGAAACACAAGGATGAAGAGAAAATGGATCCTCTTTCACCTGCTGCACCAAGAATAACTGATCCAAACACATCGTTTTGTAAAGAGATTGATGCATGGCGATATTCCAACAAAGGTAGTTTCCCCAATACTTCACAACATGACTTGTATAATTATTAGATTAAAAACATAAACCAGTTCAGTTTGATAAATAAAACAAAGATGTGAATCCATTATGTTTTCAAGCATTCTGCCTCCAAAACATCTGTAAATGAAGCAACTGTGAGACTGGAGAATTCTAATGCAACTATTTTGGGACTTCAGGAAGAACTCTTTGAGGTTTTCTACTCTACATGGAAAACAAGATATCATGAAATTTACAGGAAAACAAAACCCAAACATTGCCTTGAACAACAGAGAACAAATTTAAACCAACCTTTTCCTCTTGGATCTGTTACAAATTCCATTTTCTTATAATAAAGGTCAGTCAAAAACTGAACACAAGGAAATGGATTTTGGTAGCCTAAAACCTTTTCTAGCTGCTTAATCATAAAATACTGCAATATAAAATACATATCACAGTTCAAAGAATTCACTTGAAAATTTATGCCCTGCTTTGTTTATCATGATTTCCAATCCACTGAAAATTATCATAAGAACAACAAATCTGCCCCAATGTATAATTTTTTGTCTCAAATTCTTGATGAAAACATTGAAATAATATTCCAATTTTTGGAAATTATTTACCTGAAAAACATGTTAATCATTAATGGATTTTGAGTATGAATATTATAACAGCAAACTCTCCTGTCTCCTATTAGAGAACTAAGGGGGAATTATTGTGAAACTCTAATGGTGCAAAAACCCCAAGTTCTGGCCTGGATAAGGGTTGCAAACGAAAGCTGGATATAGATCTTGTTAACCCACATAAAAAGAAAAGTTCAATACTGGTATATTTATTTTTCTTCAACTCATGAGGACAAGCAGAGAGATATTATTTTAGCTTTAAATTAAATTCAACAAGTTTCAAATGGTCACAAACCAAAATTACAGCTTTGTGCTGACTAACCACAAAACACAGCTTGTCTTTAGACAACATTAAAGAATTTGGAACAAGGATTAAACACTCATTCAGAGAACAAAAACTGAACTAAGTTGCACAAAATTGTACATTTCATTAGAACATTTTGAATATCAAATTGAAGACATGATGTGATCATTAATAAAGATTCTGGTGTTTAAAGTAAAAAATACCGAGATGTTCAGGTTAAATTTCTGTGCAATATTTAGTTCTGAACACTGAAGAATGCTGTAACAGAGAAACTTGGCTATTACAATTCCTCTTTAATGAAATCAATAGGAAGTTCCATGAGCATACCTTTACGAAAAAGGAATGGAGAAAACCACTGTGCCTTCACCTTACAGAAAATACAACTTGTTACATCTACTACGTAACTGTTCTCTAATCAGCAGAGAGACAATGGGAAATGTGTATATAGAATAAACAGGAATCCATAAGTTCCAGGCCACAATGTTTATCAAAATAGGACTCCTAAAATACCTTTCCTGGGATGAGAATTTCTTTGGCACATTCCCATAATAAAAGCCGATTTTCTTGGATGAAAACAACCTGTTTAAATATCAGCTTTTTGTGACCAAATGGAAGGTCAGAGCTGTGCAAGAAACAGAAATGTGACTGCAGACTACAGATGCTACAGACACTGGGAAACCTCTGATGTATTAAGGAATTTCAGGGACAACAGATGGACATGTTTGGATCTGCTGAGCATTCAAGCTTCCTACTGAACTGTTTATTAACTTCAGGACTACAGCAAAAGTCCAACAAAGCAAATAAATTTACAGCACTTCTCCGCTCTTTCTCAGAGGCAGCAGGCTCTATCACAGTTTCTTTTCAGGTAGGATTATGGGATGGAAGCCATAATGGAGATGTCACTCAACAGAAACAGTTGAAATAGCTTATGTCTACTTTGACCTTTAATGTGTGCTTAGGGAAACAATTCCGAATGCAAGTGCTCAATGTATGGGAGAAATGAGTGTCTCTAACAACTAATGCAGTGTGACATTAAAATAGCTTAAAAAAGGTAGAAGAACTCACCGACTCTTTTCTGCTCACAGTTTTGCTTTGGGAACGAGAGCGGGAGATGGTACTGAAAAAGGAATCCTTTTTTGATGCAGACAAAGGTGGAGATCCTGTAAATTCACGTCCTCCAGACAAGCTCTCTATGCTTGGGGATGAACTGATGTTTTTTGAACTTTGGCCTGTAAAAGAAGTATAAAATGGCAAAGAGTTAATCAGAGAGCAGTTTCTTTTCCCTGTAAAAACTTCCTAGTCTTAATTGATGTTCACCAAGATTCACAGAGAAACACAGAATGAAATGTTGAAGGGTGTCAGCATGCACTGAGAGACTGAAGGACTGTTCCCACATGGAACTAAATTTTTGCATGAGAGAAGAATACAAAATCTTACTGTATATATATATACAAACACACACTATTGAGCATATATATATACATACACATATATATACATATATGTGGTGCACCATGTATATGTAAAAATGCCATCTCCGTATATACGCTCTATTATATCCACAAACCAAGAACCTTCGTGCCCTGTGCACCATAATGAGAAAAGTACCATCTCACAGTGAAAGAAAATCTGTTCTCATTAATGCTACAATGGAAATATTTCTTTCTCTCAAGAAATAAACTATAAACCTTGGCAAAGAAGGCTAAGAACAAGAACTCCAGATTCCAAGAGTGGGTTGGACACTGACAATCTAGATGACAATATTTAGAATTACAACAGGAAAAAGTAAGCTAAGTTTGATAAAGAATGTAAGTTCTCATGCTTCAAATTTTAAGGCCATCTCCACCTAGCAGATATTTTGATGAAGTCTCTCAATAGTTACTTATTGTTGTTTCATGGAGCTTTTAAGAAGATTCTAGTGTTGTTCACTGGCATAGCAATGACATCTAAGTAGAGCCTGGGGTGGTTCACCATGACAATGTATGGAGTCAGGCAGTCTTTGAGAAGGACCATTTCTTCCAGTTGAGGCTCACAAAGTATTTTTAAATATTTAAATTAAAATTTTGTTTCCATTGGAAAAAAACCAACAAACCCAGTTATGTCAGTTTTCATTAACTTTCATTAAGAAAATTTTGCTTTAGGACAGTCGCAAGTTTTAAAAAATTTGTCTGTCTTGTGAATGATGAAGTCAAGCTAGTGACAGTGAAATTCTAGAGTTTTCCATTCTGGAAAAAAGTGAAATGCCATGTAAAACTAATGCTCAAGAATTCTTCCTTGTTTGACAGCTGTTCTGGTGAGTCTTTTTTCCCTTCTTTTGTTTTTTTTTATGTGCTTTCATGCTGCCATCTAATGCATCAGGCGTGATCCTCTGCAACTAAATCATTCACATTTTTCTTAGGGGAATAAATACAGATTTATTTGAAATATCCCCTTGAAAAAGACTGTTAAATGCAAAGAGATCGAACTAGCAAAGAATAAAACATCACATGTGAGTAAACAGATCAAAAAGGACAAAACCCAAGAAAGGATCTGGGTTTCATATTCTCAACATTTTCTAGTAGAAAATTGTCATATAAACTGCTTCCCACCTTCGCCTTCATTCTCTGTTCCCTTATTCGGATTACCTCTCCCATGATGCTCCTATATTTTTTGTCCTGCTTCTCATGCTTCTGTGGACCTTCCTGTCTGCCTCCTCTTCTTGACCCCTCCACATTGCCTCTTCTGCAACTTCTTTATTCTAACTTTTTTCTGTATATATTCTTTACTTCCCACCAACTTCATTCAACTGCATTTTCCTTTCTTCCCAGCCCTCCTCCAGTCACTTACGACCTATCACTTAGTCTGAAGAGTTTCCTTAAAAGTGCAAGAGATGGAGGCTGTTATAGATCTCTCTAATTTTTCCTGTCCCATTTTACAAAAAAATTGGAATAGGCATTAATCATGTTTTTTGTAACTAATTCTATAGATGGAAAAGGAGAAAACACTGCATTACAAACAGCAGCAATAATTCAGTCACAAGAAAGTTTTTAGAAGATTTCTAATTTTAGGATAAAATAATGTCACTTGGCAACACCACTATTCTTATAGTTGCCTTTATGTAAGAAGGAGACTTTTTATGCATTTTGTAGTGGCAATTTATAATGGAAGTGTGGTTTTGCAGTGGGTAATCTAAAAATAGTTTGGGAACAGATGGAATTACATATTTTAGCAAATAAAGCATTTATAAAAGCAATTCACACAGTGAAGTCAGAACAGCCAATAAAAATGCTAAACATAAAAAAAAAATCTATTTGGTGTACAAAGTTCAATGAAAAAATATATATTATATATAGATCAGACTAAATAGTCTCTCTTTCCCAACCTAGTAAAAAGAAGGAATCTTCCACATAGGATCAAAATTAAAAAAAACAAACAAAAATAGTTAAAAAATGAGCAATGTGTATTTTTCACATACTCTTCACTGCATGGCCTGCACTTAACCCACTTCACTTGCAAATAAGCATATTATCTGATAAAAACTCACAGATAATATTGACAGAAGGGTACTTTAAATATATTTGAGGACTCCAGGCACAAGAAATAATAAAGCTTGGTAAAATAAAGGAAAAAAATGATCTGTAAAGATATTTTTTTGTATATTCTTTCAGCTCTAAGGAAAAAAATGTCCAAAATATAATAGGAAATTGAAAACACAGAGAACTGTCCTCGTGATCACTGCGAAAAGCTACACTTCAAAAGATGGATCACAGTTTAGAGGAACAGAGTATGCAACTACTTGCAAAATCAAACAAGATTTTGTGGCTGGAACAATAAAACTGTGCTAACAGGGAATTTGCTCAAACAACACCAAGAGCTTTGAACTATCTGGTTTTATGACCTATAAAATATATAATGAATATGAAAAATAAGAGCAATACAAGATATAGTGACACTAAGATAAGAGATACAGTAAACCAGAAGTGATAAAAATACGGTGTCTGTATGTTTTATACCCAAGTAAGAAGAAAGGTTAGGATGCACCCGATTCTTCTGCATGAATAGGAATATGGGAAAATTATCACTAGGAAGCACTAATTTTTTATTCCAAATCCAACTCTGTGAACAGCAGTTACGAATAATTAGTGTGTGGCAAGACATAAAGCAGAATTCTTGGATCGTAATAGGCTTGTCTAATTTCTAGAGGACTCAACATTTTTACAAGTGTAAATAAGAAAGCTGAAAGACAAATCAGACTAATCATATCTGTTTTCCTTAAAAAAAAAAAAAAAAAAAAAGAGAGCTCTGTTTTTCCCAACACAGAAGTTTAATGAATCACAGAATATTCTGAGCTGGAAGGGACCCATAAGAATCGTTGAGTCCAACTCTTAAGTGAAGCTGCTGTAAGAACACTTAACTGAGTCACTGTGTTGCTTCTGAAGTCCTTCAGATGTATTATGTGTGCACTGAATTCTGAGGCATTAACAATCCTCATATAACCTTGGAAATAACACTGTAGCACCAATGCAGAGATTTCAGGATCTTAGAAGAATGACACAAATGCCATTTGTACCTTCTCTGTTGTGTGTCTTACTGATTCTACACCTTTCTTAATAAGCAACATGATATGTTCTCCTCACTCAACAGCTTCACAAGAAGGTAATTTGATAGAGTTTCTAATTTTGGGTCATTCTTCAAAAAAAAAAAAAGAGAGAAAAAAAGAAGTCTTACCCTCCATGTAGTATCAAAATACATGATATGATGCAATAAACTGCAGTTAATAACTAAACAAAGTCAACTCCTTCTTCTTTAGCAGCTTAATCGGAAACCTGAGAACATCAGTGAATCAAAACTCTCATTTTCATCTGCTCATTCTGGCAGTCTCAGATAAATACATTATGCCTCCTTAAAAGAAGATTAGAGAAATCAAATCTCTGAACATCTCTGAGTTCAGTGTATAACAGAAGGTCCTAATGCCTATATAAAACAGGCTGAAGAAACCCCATAAGCATGGAAATCAAATACATGCTTATGAAACACACAGAACAAATATCTAAGGATCCCTGACATACGCACTAGTCAGAACACATTACTGTGCAGGATGTCTCAAAAATATATATATGTTCACTAAAATGCATAAATAGTTCACAGTAATGATGCACAGGATTTCATACACCAAAAATACATCCATTTCCGAGGCAAAAGGCAGCAACATTACCTCCATGTGCTGGCTTCTAAGTGTCGCACTACTTGTCAGTTGCTAACAATACTGGGGATGAGCCCAGAGTTACTAATGCTCTGCTTTTCAAAGCTGTTTGGAAAACTCCACAGTGGTAGTGGGAAAAGGGACAGACCTGTTGGTATTGCAGGGCAGAGGGTGGAGACATATAATGTTTTGAAAAGAAGGAAAATTTAAATGTCATTTGATCAATAACAAGGGCTTATAATACAGTAAATGGTGATGATGAGAGGAGTGAAGACTTATAATGAAAGGCAAGTAAGCGTCAGGTCTTACTAAGTCTGAGTAAGTTATGGGGGAGATAACCACGAACTTTGGAGGTCCCTACTAAGCTATTTAAAAAAATCAAAGGAAGATGCAAAAAAAAGAATATGAAACTGCTGACTTGTTCTGTTTGGTGCCTACAGAGGAAAAGAGCAGCTTTCATAGTTATAATGAGAGCAAGGACAAAGATACCAAGAAGAACAAAAGTACAGCATCATATATAATTCAAAACCATTGAGATCTGCTCATCTATTACTCTGTATTTGCCATAGTGAGGATGTAGGGTATTAAAATTTGCAAAAAGAATGAGATGAGATTGATAAAACTTTTCAGATAAATTAGTTTCCCTTTTCCTCCTACAATGAAATTGGAACAAAGTCTTACAGCACTTTTAAAATTCGTTCAAACCATCTCATCACACAAATCCATATACCTTTTACTTCAGCCAAGGCAGGTAAGCTCCTCGTTAGTCAAGTGCATTAAAGTAGGTGCTCGGCTCAAAACACCAGCCTCAAAAGTAAGAGGAGGGAAGTAATGAAGCTACAAGGGACGCTGATGGTGGAAATGACCCCCATGGCAGAGTGTGAAATGGGCTACACAGTACAAGCACAGGCAGACTTTTAACACAGAGGGATGCTGGCACATAGCGGATGTGAATGAAGGGACATG